>BQNB010019961.1:4491-23928 GCA_026074375.1 Tanacetum coccineum | reverse complement strand
TTTTTTGATTGAATGAAAGATCAATGAAGAATATGGGGATGGGTTGAAGGGAGGAAAACTAATTAGGGTTTTTGAAGATTGTTGTGGGAAATAATTCAGTAAAATAATTGCTATGCTTTTGAATGTTGCATCCACCATTTTATGTTATAGTGGATATGGTTGTGTGAAATAATTCAGTAAAATAATTGCTAAGAGTAAATTCCAATCACGTCGGTTGATTCTTCAACAAGACATGTTAGAATCAAAATGAGTTTGGGTACATCATATACAAAAATGTAAGCACATTATACATGTCAGAACTAGTATGAAGCTTCCGTGTATGTTCTTTGTTATGTTAATGTCTTACTTAGTTAAGATTAAATAATTAAAATCACATATGTTGATTCTTTAACAATGTCTTAGATGTCTTTCTCTTCTGTTCTTTACTCTCATGGAACTTTTAATATTGTTTGAAACAATGAATCTATGTAGTGTGGTGTCAATGAACTTTTAAGATTTTTAAGTATGTTAGTTGAACATAGACGTTTTGTAGCCTAAATCTAGAATTGTTCATTAAAGAGAGGACATAATTTGTTCTATCTCATGAATCTTGACCATGCATGCAAGAATATCATTCAGTGAAATGAGTCAATGACACCTATAACGACACCAATTAAAAGAACGAGCCACGACATCCTCAAACAAACTCTTTCAAGAAGATGCTTATGTTTTGAATGAAGACGAAGATTCAAGAGCCAATTTAACCATTCCTCATAAGACGACACCTCCATAAACGAAATATCCCACCAATGATTAATCTTACGAAAGACATCTCTCGCAATGTGACAAATAAAGAAGGTGTGGTTCGATGATTCAACCGCCTTCTCACAAAGGACATAAAATAGAATCAATAATTTTACCTCGTCTATGTTTAGCCTAGTAGGTAAGCAATCTAACTTCACTTTCCAAGCATGAATATTAACTTTAATAGGCACACCGGTAATCCAACGTGTTTTAGTCGATACTTCCGGTAAAATACGTTTATCGATGAGTCTTCTAATTGAAGCAACAGAGAACTCACCAGAACCCTCCAATGTCCACACCCATCTATCCATCATATCAGCTAGATTGATACCATCAATGTTTGTCAATAAAGCGTTAAATTGAGTCTGCTCAATACCCTCCCTTGGAGCTCTACGGGATGAGTGATCCATAGAATTACGAGAGAGCTTCACTGCAACAGTGTCGTTTTTGCATGAATCCAACGCATATATTCTGGGGTAAACCAATTTAAAGGCGACCTCTCCCTTCCAAACCAAAAACAAAGCCCATTTTTTTCTGAATGAAACCGCTCAGATCAATTCCTTGATGCTTTAATGATTCGACTTCACGAACTATATCTAACCAAATGGAAGGATGATGATGTGTAGCAATTGAACCGAGTTTACCGTCATTTCCATGAATTCCTTTTATGAACTTCGCCCGTAGCGATGCATTTTGAGTACGAAAACGCCATACCTACTTAAACAGTATGGCTCTATTAAGAGCAAAAGAAAACCTTTGAACGCTAATACTCCTTATTTTATAGAGCAAAAAACTTTACTCCATTTCACCCATATGGGCTTCCTCTCATTATTTTCTATCCCATGGAAGAAGTGACAGCGAATGTTTTCCAATCTTTGAAGAACTTTCTTGGGGACTTTGAATAAAGACATGTGATATATGGGAATCGCACCTAAGACCTATATGAGAAGCGTAAGTCTCCCACCTATGGAAAGAGTTTTCATCTTGCATTTGATAGCCGAGCATCGACCTTCGACATTATCTCGTTCCAAGACTATATCCGAGACATGCTACCCCCAACCGTCAATCCTAAATAAGAAAAAGGAGCCTTAAGGGTTGCACAACCTATCTTAGCACCAGCCTATTCGATTATATAGAGAACTTTGGTATTGATTATTGTTTTTGTTGTGAAAACATAGAGAACATTTTCTCCCACATTAGGTTAAAGAGAAGAAATGATTACAGATAATATACCAAATTGTATACACATCATGTGTGTTAGAGTTTGTATGAAGCTTTCGTATTTGTTCTTTGCTATGTTAATGTCAAACATAGACAAAGAGTAGGAGCGAAAACTTGATATGAAGGCTTAATATTTTTGGAAATGATTTTGAATGTCCATTCACTATTGTATGTTATAGCAGACTAGTTACAATGTTCGTACACGCACGAGCTTTTATGCTAATTTTGTTCTAAATGTAATTTTTTTATATATTTTAAAACTGATTTTTTTTCCCTTTTAGTTTGTGTTTTTTTTTTGTATTATACAAAGAATAGAACTCGACTAAATGTAGTTATACGTTTTATTCAAAAAGTAATTGGATAAGAGATTGTGGTTGTGTCACTCAAACATTCATATATTTGTAGTAATATTCTACGATTTTGAAGTTGGCAACTATATGCTAAAATGAAATAAAGAAGACAAATTACTCACTTTCCAAACACTCAAAATTGGCCACATAATAAACTTAATTAACAATGTAAGTATACTAAATTTTTATTTAATGCCCATATACAACAACTTCTGCAAATTGGGTAATGAATTAATTATTGTTTCCCACGTGTCTCAGCACCAACAATTATTCCATTTTGACCCATGTCAAGACAACTTCCTCAATCCTAAACCAACCATTATTTTATTTACAATATACTAAAATTAGACAACATATCAAACATAGTAACATGTTAACAGTTTTTAACATACGTGTAGATTTTACCAGGATAACATCAAGGTAACAAAGCTTATTCGACATTGTCGTTTGCTCAATAGTGAACTGTTTATAGTCAGATAACGAATCCATAAACGATTTAAGCGTACTCTTTTTCGGGACAAAATACAAATATAAACGCATCAACGTCAAAGAAAAACATCCAGTAGTCACAAACCTATATATATGCAAACAATCATTAACTATCAAAAACTAATTGTGATAACCACTCTTTGTACCGAATATCTTGTACCGTTACATGCCCCTTTTCGACCCATGACATTAACACTTCCATAACTTCAGGATGCACACCACCCGCATCATGTATCACAATATGCGACTTTTCCCCACACATCTTAACATGATAAGCTAACCATTCCCAAATGCTTTGGACACTTAATTTTCCGTATCATGGGGAGCCACAATACAAATAATCATACTTCGACTCCTCGGTATACTGCAAAACATTAACTACCTGGGGATTCGTGTAAAGCGGTTTGTTGGGATGCTTGATTACAATATACTACAAAACATTAACTACCCGGGGATTCGTGTAAAGCGGTTTGTTGGGATGCTTGCTTGCAATATAAGGAGTACCGAGAAACATAACATACACTTTTTTTGGTAAAGAGAAGCAGAATATATACTTTCCTATCTTGAATCTACTCAATAATCAAGTTTTACCACATCTGACAAATAAAAAGTTGATGTCACTTGCGTCGTAATACTCAAACAAACATAAAATACACACACGGGCTTGGTGACTCGTAAACCATTATCCTTTTTAGTCAAGCTCAGTCATGGATGCGATACTGATTCGAGTCTTTAACTCCATACCAAGATAATTCACTAAAATTCTATAATACGGTTTATATAAGAAAGGGAACCACTGCCATTGGTAAAAATAACGCCTTCTATGAGGGTGTTCAGGATTGCTTTAATTTTTAACAGACATCAATAAAAAAACTAAGTCATCACCAACAATCATCATGCCCAATACCATTTGTAAAACTAATGCCCTCTATGACGGTATTTAGGACTGCATTCTTTTTTCTGATGAGTAAGAATGCTGAATAAAACAAAGATGAAAAAGAAAACCCGGGAGATTTGTTTGGCTTTTATTGAATGAGAAACTGGAGATAGCTGTGATGAATTCAAGGGAATAAAAAACTTGGCATGTGAATTGAGTTTATATAAAGGTTTAAAATCGGTTTTAGTTTGGGCGTTTTAGAATTGTAATACAATATAAACTAGTATTGTATTAAGAAGTCTGGAGTTCTTTTCTAAAATTTACAGTCTAGTCCAACACTATGAAAAAAAGTTTTAAAAAAAACAGAAACTTATACATTTACCTTTGAAGCTTTGTTGTTTCATGCATCACACACAACCTATAATCATAATGCATCGTCATACGTACAGCTGCAGCACCAAATATCACAAATCTAAAAGAATTAAAGAAAACAAATTGTTACATTTATTGCATCAAAAGCCTAGTGAAGATTTCTTTTGGCAATTACGTTTATCAGCATCACTTACGTTCTAGCAGCAGTTAACACTCTCTCAGTGGTTTCCATGAAAATTTGCGACAACGCCCACTTGGTAATTTCTAGCATTAGAGCGAGATTTTGATTTTCCCCTTCAAAGGATTTGATGGGAGACTAATACCCATCTTGTCTGAATGGAGTTGAAGACATGCCATTGCCATCTAACAATGTAATTACCAGTAAGCAGTATACATATTATAAAAAGGAAGGAGGTGCGACTAGACATCGATGAGGCCGATACTCCAAAACGGGCAAAGTAGTCTTTACATATCTTGTTGGCTGGGTCTCAGGATTTTATTGAACATACACCATTGGCTCACAAAAAGAAGTGAACCGCAACAAAATGAAACCGAAAAAAACATCGATAAAACAACAAAAATAAGAAACAAAAGACAAAGAATAAGGAAGAACACCAATAAAGAAGAAGATAAAATTACAAAGCACCACCAAAATAAAAAAACGGACAAAACAGGAAAAAAAAAAAGAATAACAACAAGAGTGAGAAAAAGAGAAACACCAGAAAACCCCTTGAAGCGCTCAAACTACCACACAACACCAAAAAAAAACCTCAAAACGCAAACGAAAAAAAAACGAAAAAAAAGAACAACAATAAAAACAAAACAAAAAGAAACTATAGAAAAATATAAAAATCAAACTAAAACAACAACCCCTGCCACAAAAAAACAAAAAAAAGAAACAGAACAAAGACTCAAAAAGAAAAGAAAAAGAAAAATGCGAAAAAAAACTAAACTAAAAAGAAAAGAAAAGACCAAAAAGTAGACAAACCGGTCCACTTAAAGGAACAAACAAAAGAATGAAAAGGGAACCTACTCCCAGCCAACAAATACCCAAAACGAAATGAACACTACAAAACAAAGAAAACCCGAAAAAAGCTAGAAAACAACGACCACTACCTAGAAATCAACACCCCCACCAAAAACAGAGCAATAAGCGACGATGACATTCTACGAAATTACGCGCGCCAAACATTGAGAAACCACCTCAACCAAACAGACAAAAATTAGAACTGAACCAACTTAGATAGAATAATCCACTACACACCTAGCCCACAAAACACGATTGTCAAACTAAAACAAAAGAACCACACACACAATAATACCTCACGAGGAATGCACACGACAAGCAGTAAGCAATAGGACAAAAACACAACACCACTGATCAATCACCCCATCAACAGAATCAAACCCCTCACTAATAAAGGTTTTCATGGCATAGAACCTTTACTTAATAAAAATTGAGACTCATGCGTCAATCTTCGCGTAAAAAAAAGAAACACTACCGACACGCCACACACCACAAAAAAGCAGAAGTCAGCTGATTCACCCACGGGCCTCTCACAAAAAATCATAAAACTATACACCGGAGGCAAACACCTTAAAAACCAAAAAAAAACAAAAATCCCCCCCAACTTACTTCTAGCAAATCCTTCACAACTCCCCTTCGTCATACAAAACCATAACCAACAAAAAGTAGCATGTCGAGAGGCGCGCAAACTGACAATGACGCCACACATCCATCACTACCCCACTACGAAACCCACACTACACACAACCCAAAGAAAAAGAAAATGTATATTGCATCACCAATCGAACACAACCTGATTTTAAAAATAAAGTGAACCAGCGACTAATATAGCATCAAAAGCCTGGTGAAGATTTCTTTTGGCAATTACGTTTAGCAGCATCACTTACGTTCTACCAGCAGTTAACACTCTCTCAGTGGTTTCCATGAAAATTTGCGACAACGCCCACTTGGTAATTTCTAGCATTAGAGCGAGATTTTGATTTTCCCCTTCAAAGGATTTGATGGGAGACTAATACCCATCTTGTCAGAATGGAGTTGAAGACATGCCATTGCCATCTAACAATGTAATTACCAGTAAGCAGTATACACATTATAAAAAACAGGCGCGACTGACATTGAAGAGCCGATACTGCTCTCTTTCTTTTGTGGGTCTCGTTTATTGAACATACACCATTGGCTCACAAAGAAGTGTACGCAACAAAATGAAACCAAAAACATCGATAAAAACAACAAAAAAAAGACGAATTTCCATAAAATTGCAACATACTTTGCATTGTGTTTCAATTTGTTAATTATAGTTTTAGTGTCTTATTTTCTCGTTTGTTGATAGAAGTCTTCCTTTGCACTTATTTGGTAATTACATTCAAGTGGCTAAATTTATTTGGTCCTGTTTGCCCATTTAGAAAGCCTTGATTACCGTGTTTGGACATAAAAATTATACAACCCAGACTATTCCATCCAGAGAAGTACGTTGATATTTATGAAATTTTCCCTAAAAGGTGGTATCTATGAATATAACTTACAAATCATATGAATTTATAACACAGATAAAAAACAGTTTATTAGTGAACTTCGTGTTTCAAAACCACAAAGCATTTATAAAAGCAAGTATATGTTACATACCTTTTATTTTCCTTCTTTTGTTTTTCGCTTCCAATTGGGATATTGGGATTAGTCGTGATATAGCCAAGGAGTCTTGTGTTTATTTTCGTCGAGATAAGCTAAGCCTGTTCTGGTTCCAACAACTCTATTGGTCGCATCCTTTAATGGTTCATCTTTATTAGTTGCTTTCTAAGTACCACCGTTTCTAGTTTGTCTATTGGGTCCGTCTCCATCAGGGTATTGTTTTATGTCTGCAGGTTTTTTTAAGAAATATACAGTTTAGTCCAAATATGAACAAGTTGGCTTTCATGAAAAGTAATTGTAATACAATATTTATAAATTGGTCTGCAGGTTTAAAAAAAAATTACAGTTAAGTCCAAGAATATGAACATGTTTTTTATTAGCCTAAAATTTATTAAACATATTTCTCGACATTTCTTTTTAAACAACAAATCACATTATGAAACGTTTTTTTTCCTGTATGAACGAAGAATACCCCCTTATTACTTGGTACATCTTTTATCTTTTATATAATAAAAGAATTACATCATTTCGGGGTTTTCAATCAAATCGAATCTTATGAATATAAAAATTGGACCAATCAGAAAGCTTGATTTTGCCACGTAGGCAAAATTGTGCGATATGATTGGCTAATAAATAATCAAAATTAGCTTTCAATTGGTAAAAACTGAAAAAAAACGTGTACAATGAAAAAATACACTAAAAACTATATGTGTCAAATATTTGATAAAAGAAAGTGTTAAAAAACGGGGCGGATTTTTAAAAACTTCAATGATCACAAGTTGAGGGTTTGTTATGTAACTTTTGTAAGTTACGGCATAAAACAAAACAACCAAAATCACGAACATCCACTACCAACCAAAACATCCCTTCCTGCAAACTGACCACCACCATTTGCGCACACGTATGGCCATCTAAATATCCGGCTTCTTTTTTGGGTTAATCAAAGGTATTTTTTTGGCTTAAAATTCAATTTATATTTAGCAACTAAAGTATAATAGATTTAGGGTTTTTTTGTAATAGAGTTGTGGGCAAGAAACTTACGGGGGATGGAATGATACGACTCAAAAGGAATTGGCACGCGACTCGCACGTGCCAACCTCCAACAGTTTTACCCGCCAAAGTTCATCCTCCAATTCACTATATAACCCTCATTAACAAACAAAATTCATTAGCTAAAGATTTGTAAACTTTCCTTTCTCTCTCAATCTTGTAACTAAACCTGTAACAATTCATTGTTCAGTAACCGTAATCCAATTTCGAATTCATTTTCTTCTTCATTGAATTCCTAATTGTTTTACAAGTTCAGTTCTCGAATTCATTGAATTCCTGGAATTGAATTCCTAGGATTGTTCACATCTATATTTTGCTATTTGTACCTCATATCAAGTGGTAACAATAAAGCCCTTTCCCTGGATAACATTAATTGATTCTTTCCTGGTAACTTAATTCCTGGACAAGTTTTTAAATAATACGGGCACTGTTCGGGAGTATTATGATAGATTTAATGTGCTTTGGACTTGGTAAGCGGTGTATCAACAATGAAGGCTTCATTTCTGTCAGTCTTTTTATTCGAGTAAGCCATTTGGCGTCTCCGACATAACAAATTGGGGTATTAGTTTTGTTTACTCACACAACACTCATTTCGAACTATTATCAATCAGTTTGCGATAAGTTGTGCAAGAACTGGTGTACTAGGTTATTTACAAGCTTTGTACTTCTTACAACTCGATAGTAAATTGATCATACGAAAATGTCGACAACGAAGTTTGAACTAAAATAGGTAGTCATTTGATTCAAGGTTTCGGAGATGGAAAAGGTAATGAGGAAATGAATCGAATCTAAATATGCTACTCTTGAGTTGTACTATAAAGAAGAGTGAAGATGGTGAGTGCGAACTAAAGAATCCAAAGAGTAAAAAAGGAAAATGATAGCATAACTGGTGCGTGATAGTAAGAGCGATCTAACATGCGTATGGACGAGTCAATGTTTAAGGTGGTCTTAAGGCGATAACTGTACTCAACAAGGTCTAAGCATAGTCCATAGGATATACCAAAGACTTTATTAAGAGGCGCGAGAGCTTGGTAGGACCTTGAATAGTCATTGTAAAGAAGATGAAGACATTATATGGGAATTAAGATACGAGATCGACATTGTATGTGACTAATTTGGAGGTATTCTTGAGAAGTACGACAAACGCGTCTTGAAATTGACAGATGAAAAATGAGATGTTTTGTTTGCTGGTGTTTCAGACAATGGATTAGGCTAGATTTGGATATATAGAAAATCACTGATTTGCCAAAGGAAGAATTATTCTGCTATGCGGTATTGTTGATGAAGATGATATTACCTTTTAATCGCCATAGTTTGCACATCATATTTCAGAAACTGTTGTTAAAAAACTGATTGTAAGATGTAACCGAAGAAAGACACGCCAAAACACAAATTCAGAAAAGGGAACTAGAAGCTTTGAGTCAATTTAGTGACAAGTTAAAGAAGTCCTATATGTCTATGCTTTGATCAAAAGGTGATGAAAATAATTATACAAGTCAGTCTTACAGTATGATGATGACTTATGATATTGGATAGTGCGACTACCATAAAAGGCCAAATGTGCAAGAGTGTGCAAGTGCGGTAAGTGGCATAAAAGAAACAATAGTGTTGTCAAACACATCAAATTTAAGCAAAGAACAAGCAGGAAAACTGACATATGGAAATGGCTCGTATTAAAGAGAAGAAAAGAATAGAGGACAGATTTGTAAATGTCTTAAGGCTGATCATAAAAGATGAGATTCTGAATGGTGTACCAAAATGGTGGCAATATGTATGAGTCTAGGTGTGGGATCGATGCGTGGAGGGGGATTTCGTGAAGATTGGCAATTGGGTCAATCACAGAGTGAACTTGCGGTAAAGATAGGAGTGCAAAACAGCAGGAGGTAAATTGGCATGACAAAAGATTGAGGTATTGTTGAAAGATCAGGATGGTAAGGAATGAAGCTTAGGTAATCTGAGATGGTACTACATACGTTGTACTGATGTTCAGAAATTGTTAGAGGCATTCAGTGAATGGTGTCTGATCTCTTTGCAACATCAACAAAAGAAGCCATAAGGATGGTCATTTTTTTCATGGTGTTCAGTCGAACGTTAGAGGATCATCAGTTGACGAAGGCAAAACGAACAAGTGACTTGACGAAGTCATTTATACAAGGCTAAAGAAGGCTAAAAGGAAAATGAGTGCATTCGAAAGGGGAAAAGGTATTTGCGATTCTTGTCTTAAATGTATAAAAAGAATGCATTAGTATTTCTATTGGAAGGGTTCAATTAGGGAATGGCTTAGCTGGAAAAGGCTTGTGGGAATATATTGTGGAAGTTAAAATAAGGGGAATGGAAGTTTGATATTATTGAGATGGCCCAATAAGGAAAAAGGAGTTAATAACAGTTCAGATTGGTTAGATCAGCTAGTCACAATACAAACCAGCTACTGGATTAGAAATTACTCTGACAATCATTAGGCTTGAAAGAGATTCATTAACGACAAGGGTATGTTAGAAAGTTCGTAATGGTTGCTAGAATATTCACGGATATTGGAGTAATGTGAACATTCGCAAATTACATGAGTTCCAACACTAGAGTTGAGCATGAACCTGAATGTTTAGCATTGAATCAGAGCCGCAGACGAGCCTCCAGGTTGGAATTTCCAGTTGGTGTTAGGCAACGCGAAAAGACTAAAGATGCCATTTGGGAAGTCAATGGAGAATAAATTCGGCAACTTGCTACATATGATTTGGTTCAGTGGCACGTTGATGTTTCTTGTGGGCAAGAAACTTAAGGGGGCCGGAATGATACGAGTAACACAGTGCCAACCATACACAACAAGGTTTTTACCGCATCAAAGTTCCATGCCTACCAATTACACTATATTATGTAACGCCTCATTTCAAACAAACAGAATTACATTAGGTAAAAGAAGATTTGTAAACTTTCCTTACTATCATCTATGCTCAAAAACTCAATACGTTTGACATAACAGAATTACCATGTAACAATTTCATTAGTCCTCGCAAGACAGTCGTAAACCAATTTGATCGACATCTCATTTTGCTTCATCAGAATTGAATTCCTAATTGTTTTACAAGTTCAGTTCTCGAATTCATTGAATTCCTGGATTGTTCATATCTTTTCTAGTTTGTCTCATATCAGTTTTGATTGATGATTTAGGCATGTTGGATTGCAAGTAGCAGTAAAGATTTGTTTTTTTTTGTTATTTGTGTTTTTGTGTACCTAATTTTAGATATCCTATGAACCCTAATTTTAGATATCCTATGAACCCTGATTTGTTTTTTTTGTTATTTCTGTTTTTGTGTGTTTATTGATATATCCAACTTTCGTTGTAGTAGCCAAAAAGCTTACATGTGCTAAAATTAAAATTACAGAACAGCTAAAAAAGAAAATCTCAACTCTTTGTGGTTATTGTTGCTTGAGTTTAAACGTGATATCAGTATCTACAAAGAATTAACATCCTGTAATTATACTTAATTAATAAATTTGTTTAAAATGAACATAGCTAAGGACATTATTACTACCTACATGTTTCATGATTATATTCTGGATTTATCCATCAATGTATAAATTTAGAGGTGCTTATTTGATCCATTTTTAAAGTTCGAAGTTATAAAGCTAAAGCTATAATGTGACCTCATCTGAAATGTTTGAGTTAGTGGGCATTGTCTCCAAAAACAAAAGTGGCTTTGACTTCTAAAAGTGTCATATTGTTTTTGTTTTTATTTATGTTTTCAGTTAATCTCCAAATTTGTAAAGATTAAGGTTGTGTGTTGTTTAGATTTACGGAACGCTAAACTTATAAACATTTAAGTTTTAGGTTTGCCAAGATAGCGGATATACACACGAGCTTAAAGGATAAGGAAATTTTTTTTTATCTTTTATGATGGGATGAGTATTAATATTATTGATGAGTTTTTTACTTACAAAGTCTTAAAGGGAGCCGGGACAGACCAAGGAGGTAGCCTGTGATATCATAAGAGAAAATTCATGGTGGTCGCAGCAGGGTGCTACAATAAAATCTAATCCATACTATGACCAGTCTCATCTTCGTTTTAGCTATTTGAACTTAGAACAGGTGCTTATCACTAATTCTTACTTAGGTTTTCTTTGATTGTTGTGGGGTTTTTTAGTTATGGTTCTAAGGTATGATGTTTATTCAAAAGTTGTGATTTTTTTGTTAGTTGTATAAATTTGATTCTTGATAAATTATGAAGTTTGATATTTTGATTTATCAAGTAAGAAATTAGATTTGTCAGTATAGGTTTTTGCTTAAGATTAGGTGAAATTTTGTTGCTTTTTCTATATGTCCTGACAAATTGCACCTCACATTTCCTGCATGAACAAAATTCTCACAACGATATAATAGATTTACTCTGGAAGGACGTATGTAATAAAAAATGTTTTATCTTTTATTTTTTAGAGAGTTTATGTTGGTATAAACTATTGCAGGGAAGTCGTATTGTTCATGAAAATAAAGAACTGCATGAGAAGAAAAAGCTTCATCATCAAGAGAGAGAAGAACTACAGAAGAAGGTACTACTGTTTATATATAGATTGAAAACAACATAATCACATTCGTATCACCACTGAAAATATTACCATAAATAACAAAGCCTAATCTTACGGCTGTCAACGTAGATTTATGGATTTTGGAACTCAGATGAAGTAAACAAAATTACAAATGCCTCATATAACCTTAGCATTGATAACAACATCTTACACGCTTGCAACTCTTTAATGAGATTTACAATAATTCAAAATTAGAATCATTCAAATCTATGGTTATTTTTTGGTGAAGTTACCCAAAACTGAATAGGACATGAATGGCATACTATTATTCTATATACGCGCTTTCAGATATACAAGAGTTATACAAGTTGGAAATTAGGAAAATGAAATTGGAGAAACATAAGATATAAATACATAATTTTGAAAGAAAAGAAAGTTATGTTGAATCACTAATTACTTACTTTTCTTGCTTTTTAACTTATAAGCCCACTTTAGTTTAACTAGCTGATATGTGTTTACATATCATTTTTCCTTAGTAAAACGAGTTTAAATGACTAAAAATACATAAAAAATGCATTGTATATGTGTCTTTTGTGATTTGTATTGTGTAGGTATCGAATATATCTAAAATGGACAAAAACAAAGCCAAATTAGACAAAACTGAGCTCGAGATTGGAAGAGTGTGAGAAAATAACTCCGAAAGAAAATTCATTAATGGGTCAACCCGTACCTGTTTTGTGGGCCGGGTCAACCCATTACCATTTGATATATAAACCCTTTTGTTAAAATTTATCAAAGTCCATTAATAAAAATCAAATCCTTCATTTAAACCGCCCAAGTGATAAAAGAAAAGCCCAAACCCATACACCCGGGTCAAAACCCAAGTCAAACGTGGTCAAAGTCAAATTAATATAACTAAGGGGTCAAAATTACTGTGCATCGTCTCTCACCCTTTCCCTTCCTTTTACCCCACAACACTCACAGGGTAAATCCATTCACCCACACGCTCCTAGGCTTCTAAAAGACTCCCAGACACATATGACATTCCCTAGTCCACGCTGGCAATCCCAAAGACTGTGATTGGTTGAAGAGACGTGGAGTGATCCAAGGGCTCTGATTAAAGGATTCAATGAAGGGATATGATTGATGGAATGAGACGCGCCTATGCTCCTAGAACCTTCTGATTAGCACTATAAATAGAGGGGATTTTACACACAGTGGATGTGTAATTTTTAATCTAGCTTTGTCTTTATTTTTAGCTTATTTAGTATAATTTAGCTTAATGTCTTTTTCAATATTGTAATTTCATTTTCAGCATTGTAACATTTTCAATGTTTAATAAAATTTAAGTTTCTTTAAAATCTTGTGTTAAATGCCTATATCACTTTTATGCAAAATGTGTTTTTGATATACCTAATAAGCTCACTTCATCTAAATAAGCGAGTTTTTATTCAGTTTAGCTTTCTAAAATCTAAACTGAATAGGCATTCACTCAAATCTACTCAAAATTATTGAATAAGCCACTTGAAAGATAAGTCATAAATGAAAGGGCTTATAGGGCTTATTCAGAGCTTAATGTATAATCTAGCTTGATGATTAAGCTTTTGTGAGCAATTTTAGATCACAGTTTGAGTTGGGATCAAGGTACTTACACTTTTACTCTTTCTAGCTTAATATTTGATTCTGCTTATTAAACTGCTTAAACTTAGCTTATTGTTGTTTTATTGTGCTTATTATGTGTAATGTTGGCTTATTATGCTAGTGAGTAGTTTAGAATTAGTTTAAATTTAGTTTTGAATCAAACTATCCATTTTTTTAGTTTAAATAGCTTTTCATTATAGCTTATTATCTAGTGCATATTCTCTTTATATTTTTGCTTATTTGTCTTCTATGATCATAGTTCTTAATCTGTTTTAGCAGTTTGTAGCTTAATGAGATATGTTTTATCTTAAAATTAGACTTTCAAATTTTAAAGGGGTGTTTGGGTTAAAGGATTTAATATGGTAAAATAGAGTTTAAGCTGCTTTTGGTTCTCAAATAAGATTGTCATAAGCTTAAATTTAGTCTAATTAGTAGTCTTGTTAAGTTTAGAATAAGTTCTGTTAAGTTTTTAGGTTGATTGATTCTAAAAATCAAGTTTGCCATTTCAAAAGTATTTTGAACTAAATTTTTAGTTAGAATTTTGAGAAGTTTGCTTAAGGTAAGTTTTTGTGTCCAAAATTTGCTTTCCATTGCATTAAAGAGTAACTGATTTGAGTCATTTGTCTTTAGTATAGTTTTTGAATATTTCAGCTCAAAATTAAGTTAAGTAAGTTAGTTGAGGTCTAAGTTTGCAGATCAAATGGGGGTTAAAATTTAGCTTAACTTTGATTGATTTTGGTTTTCCTTAGCTAATTGTAGTCTATTTTAAATCTGTTTTCAGTTTTTAGGTTTATCAAATTAGTCTTTGAGTCTTAAATCTTAGTTGCAAATAGCCCTTTTAATTTTAAAAAGTCAAAAACCAAGTAGTAGTAGTATATGTCAAATTCAGCTGTCAATCCTAGCTTATTTCTTAAGTTAATTTGCTAAATTTTAGTTCATTTGAGTCATTTGATCCGGTGCTTTAACTGTTTACACTTTTCAGCTTATTCTCATTGCTTATTTGTCTAAATTTTCAGCTTAAGTTTGGTAAAAAAATCCTTTAAAAATGGTTTTATGTCAAACTGCCTTAAGGCTTTTTAATGCTTTTCAGCTTATTTAATTGCTTATTTCCTGTCATTAAGGGCTTATTGAGTCTAGGTTGGAGTCTTTGTTAGCTTGTTTTCCTTTTGTTAGCTTATTATGGGCTTATTAATGCTTATGAAACTTAATAGTTAAAGCTAGAAGCAAAAAGGCAAACTGTCAGCTTTAAGTGGTGCCTTTTCTAGCTTATTTTTAAGTTTAGTCAAGAAGTTCATTTATTAAAGTTTCTTAGTTTTGCTTATTTTATAGCTTTTTAAAAAAGAAAATAAAAAATAAAAATGTTTTGCAAAAAGGTAGGTCACATGACTCGAACCTGTGACCTCCCCTTCACAACATACACACCTAAACCAACACGCCCTTGGGTCTTTTCTGTCATACCAATGCACCATTCAATTCTTATTCATTTTTAGTTCTAAGCTTATTTAATTTTTAACAGCTTATCCGTTTTAGCTTTTTGAGTAATTTTTCTTTGAAAACCTCCTTTTTAGCTTGGAGTATTTTTAGGAATTTTATTAAAAATTTTAGGATTAAGTTTAGTATTTTTAATTTAATTTTTAGTATTATTTAGTTTATAAAATAGTTTTAATTAGATTAAAAAATCCAAAAAATATTTTGTCTTTTAAAAATTATTTTAAGTCATTTAGTTTAAAAAATTTGCATTTTGAGTTTTTAGAATTTTAATTTGTCATTTTTAGTTAATTAGTTAGTTTATTTTAGTTTTTAATTGATTTAAACATCGTTAGGTTTTTAAATTGCTTTAATTTTCTAGTTTAGCATGCCTTTATGTGTTTTCCCTTTGTATACTTAGATTTAGAATCCAAAATTAAAAAAATATTAAATATTCAAGCACGCGATCACGAAGCAAAATAAGATTTTCAAATTCACACTTTGTCGGGATACGACATCCGGGAGATAAAATATTGTTTGTCCTCAAGCAATTTTTATATCAAACGGGATACTCACTATATTATTACTAATTTGAGGTATTTTAAGTTATATAATATATTTTATATAGACTATTTTACTCAAACCACTAGCATTGACTTAAGTTTGATCATTTACTGATGTTTGATATGTGATTACCACGTCTCTTAATATTTTTTAGTCTCAAGCAAGAATATGGCTTGGAGAAGTGCAACACAAAAGATTTGACGAGGAAGTGAAGCATATGTGATCTACTCCATACTTTCCAATGGGGAACTTATGTAAATTCTTATCATTTGAGTTTAATTGTATTTATTTACCATAGAAAACCTATGAGTTCAAGACTTCAAGTTATTTGGCACGTATATGAGTGTAAATATTTACACTAATAAATAAGTTTTAAATATATACTTGCATTGTATGATTTTAGAAATTAAAGATGTTTGGATGTGCGTTATCCTGTTACCCCTCTCTTGCGGGATTAGGTATGTTGTTGTTTGGATGTGCGTTATTATAGTGGTAGCTGATACTAAGATAATCAGATACATATCTTATTAAAGTTAGAGATCGGCAATTTTACATTTACTCTCAAAAATCGGTTTTGTTGCAGCAATTTATTCCATAAAAATCTAAAAATTTTGCCTTGAAAGTTCTGGAAAGAACAAATTAAAATTGGGTTTGCAAACCTTTGGAGAAATAATTCGGAGACTCAAAGGTACATTAAATTTCGTTTGGTCACATCCAAACGCTGCTGTAACTCTGATAAAAAAAAACAGCCAAACATGAATATCTGATGAGAACCTCACTTGAGGACAGTGTTAGAAAATCAAATAGATGCTAAGGTATGTTATTGATCATGCTGATTTTTGTCGGTAAACATTGATTGGTAATTGACACGTTAATTGGAAATAAGATTAACACTCTGTTCTCGAGTTTTTTTTAATGAAAGAAAAGTGAAGGAATGAAAAGTGTGTTAGCATGGCAGATTAACATTATCCAATCAACAATTAGTTGTCATATTGATTAGTCAATCAATTACTAATCATCTAGTCATTGATTTGTGTCTATCCATTTATTCCTTGATTAGTGTCTATCCATTTATCCTTGTATCTCTATAAATTGTAATATATGATTAATGAAATAACACACATAAAGTTTTATCATTCTTACATGGTATCAGACGCCATTGTAGATCCTTAAAAATAGTAACCCTTTATCACAAAATAGTTGTCCTCCGGTCATCGACAACTTGCCGATGATTCGGAGGGATCCCAATCGTACCTTTTCCTATTCTCTTATTAGTTTTCATATTCAATAAATCAAGTGTCTCGTATGCTTGGGCTCTCTTTATAAAAATGAGGACCGCCATGTTGAAATTAATCTGATCAACCCTCTCCCAACCATCACCATCGTCAACTCTCACCAAACCATCTAGTTGAAATTGCAAGCCATCAATCAACAAAACTTATCTTTTATTCTTTGTTTTCTAATCGGAGATTATTGATATTTTTCAAAAATAGTTGGTCAAAAATTTGCGCTCCTACCTAAAGGCAATGCAAGCCACGCAAAGGAGGATGCTGCAAGCAGCAAAACAACTATGCCGGCAAATACAATTATTCTTCCGTCTCAACAAACAACAAAGAAGATGCTAAAAGAAGTAGCGCTTTTCAACTTATGTAGTGAAGATAATTTTTAGTTTTCGAAAATAGTTGGTTGATAAATTGTCGCTCCTACCTAAAGGCAAAAAGTCGTGACATAAAACTAAACGTTACGCAAAGGAGGAAGCCGCAAGCAATAAACCACTATGCCACTAAGCACAATTATGTTTCCGCTCAAACAAACAACAAAGAAGATGATAGAAGAAGAAGAGGCTTTCAACTTATGTTTCAGTTTGTCCGTCGAGAAGCTTCCCGTTCAAACTGCGGGGGAGTGTTAGCATGGCAGATTAACATTATCCAATCAATAATTAGTTGTCATATTGATTAGTCAATCAATTAGTAATCATCTAGTCATTGATTTGTGTCTATCCATTTATTCATTGATTAGTGTCTATCCATTTATCCTTGTATCTCTATAAATTGTAATCTATGATCAATGACTAGATGATTACTAATTGATTGACTAATCAATATGACAACTAATTATTGATTGGATAATGTTAATCTACCATGCTAACAAAGTGAAGGAGGGAAGAGATGATGAGGGGAGTAAAGATGATGTTCTCTTTTGTGTTCTTAAGTTTTTATAAAAAGAGAAGAAAGGGAAGGAGTGACAGTAAAACATATACAACTTTAATAAACCCATATATGTTTTTTTTGTAAAAAATAATCAACCAATTGAAAAACATAATCAAAACCAACAGCCGACTCTAAAAAGCTAAAACGTTGCACCATTAACAATTTAAAAGAATGAGGAAAATTTTGAATATGCAAAATGAAAACTTTAAAATAAGAAGAGGATATGAATAAAATAAATTGTAACCTGGTGTGGAGACATTAAAAAAAATTACTACATAGTACTGTAATAAATAAGATTATACATAGAAAAGACAAAAAGGGATTATATGTGTTTTGATCCACTTGAAAAAAAAAACTCTTTTACTTCCAGCCAAAAGTTCAATATAGACCCAATATTTGTCATAGATCCAATGAACCAATCATAGTCACTCATTTTTTCATCAAAAATAAAAAAACCCACTTTTCACCTCTTTTTTTAAAATTAAATATCTCACATACTGTTAATCGTTACGCAAAACAAAACATATCATCGCGACGATAATTAAATTATCTTTCTATAGAGGGGCGACACTATGTACTTTCGACGGACTTTTTTTTATGATTTTATGAAGTCATATACGATTTTATGAAATCATATATATTATTTATGAAATCATATATGGTTTTATGAAATCATATATGATTCGTTATACGAATTATATATGATTCGTCATACGAATCATATATGATTTTCGTAATCCATGACTGAAACAAAATTGAAATAAAGTTCGGCGGAATCACAAATCATATATGATTTTATGAAATCATATATGATTTTATGAAATCATATATGATTCGTTATACAAATCATATATGATTTTATGAAATCATATATGATTTTACGAAATCATATATGATTTTCGCAATTTGTGGCTGAAAAAAAATATCGAAAAAAAGTTCCTCGAAAATATATCGTGTCACCCGTCTACTGAAAGATAAAAAAATACTCGTCGCGATGGTGTATTTTTTGTCGTGTGACGATTTACCGTTTGTAAGATATTTTATTTTTAAAAAAGAGGTGGAAAATGAGTTTTTTTATTTTTGATGAAAAAATGAGTGGCCAGAATTGGTTCATTGGGTCTATGACAAATGTTGGGTCTACATTGATCTTAACTCGCCCTTTAATAGTATGGTAATATTGAAGACAGATCATGTCCAATAAAATTAGTTCACTACTTCCTTCTAAAGAAACATTCTTATGGT
>BQNB010019960.1:610-66105 GCA_026074375.1 Tanacetum coccineum | reverse complement strand
TGTAATTTGTGGCTTTTTCTCCCATAAGCCTTATTTATGATTCCCGTAGAATTTTAAGTCATCCGTTGCCTTTTTTATGCTTTCCCGTAGTTTTAAGTTTAATTTTCCGTGCCTTTTTATGATCTTCTCGTAGTTTTAAGTATTTCTTAGTTATATTTTCTATAATTTCTCGTAGGATTTAGAAAACCAAATCTAACCTTTGATCATTCAAGCATCATTTTCAAACCTCGACTCGATTTTCCATTCACGCCTCGTCGGGAAGAACGACCCGGGTCCAGTTTTGAACTTTGTGGGTAGCGAAGTGAGAGACCGATACTTCCGGTAATACTATACTACTATTATTGATATTATCCTATTTATTATATATTTATATATATTTATTATATATTTATATGTATTAAAAGGAATCTGTCAGTAACCATTTTTTGTGTTACACCGTAACATTCTTCAAAATTTACACTTTAAGTCCTTTTTCCCTTGTTTCTTGTCACTTTCCTGCATTTCACCTGAAAACTACAAAACGATAGAAAATATCTATTTTTCGAGCATTAGTGAAACTTTTGTAGGTAATATATGGGGTATTTTGCCACCAAGAAGTATTAAATATTTGATGTTATCACTTAGTCTCGAAAGCTAAGGGGAAAGCTAGAGTGTAAAACTCGGTCAAGTCAAATATCTCATTAGTTCTAGCCTACGGGCCTACTTATTTCTATATATTTTTATATTTTTTTTCATTTTTCATCATCAATTTTTTTAGCACTA
Organism: Tanacetum coccineum; assembly: GCA_026074375.1. NCBI lineage: Eukaryota > Viridiplantae > Streptophyta > Magnoliopsida > Asterales > Asteraceae > Tanacetum > Tanacetum coccineum. The sequence continues at coordinate 65,343 of BQNB010019960.1, read as the reverse complement.
AGATAATACAATATATTGGTTAAAATAGGGTTGCATGGGGCAATAGTTAAAATATTTTTAATTATAAAGTTATAATCTAAAAAATATTAAATATATTAGATTATTATCAAAATAGAATTTGTTTAATATTAATATTAATGTAATTTATATAACAACGTAAGCCTAAATATAAATAAAATTTTTTAAATATATTATTATTTAAAATATTTAGTTTATTTATAATATAATATAATAATAATATATATATTAAATTATAAAAATATAATATGAATATTTAGTATTATAATAATAATTATTAATTTAATATAATTAGACTTAATAAGAAAGAATATATTATTTTTTATAATTTAATATAATAAATAATAATATATATTAAAAAATAAATATAATATATTTAATATATATATTAAAATAATAATTATTTATAAAATTAATATATATAGTTGTTATAATTATTATCATACCACAATAAACTAAATATAGAATATAAAAAATATATATATTATTATATTAAGTAATTAAGTTAATTAATAAGAACAATAGTAAGACAAAATTAATATAAAAAAAAATTAATAAATATAAAATATCTATTATCAAAAAAGAGCGACGCGCGCGCGAGAGCAGTAAAATTGATAATTAAAGAATAAATCAATTAAAGATAAATAGATATAGCACTTAAAAAAGAATAAAGAAAAACTAAATATAAAATAAAAACTACTAATAAAAAAGACCACTATTAATAAAAATACATAACAATCACGACACAATAAATAAAATGAACTATTAAAAGTATATAGTCTAAAATTATAAAAGTTTAAAAAGATATTAAAATATTATATCCAATAAATATTATAAATAATTATTAAAAACAGCAAAATACAATCTTAAATGATTTTTTAATGAATAATAACTTAACAATAAATGAAAATTATTATAAAAAATAATGATAATTCAATAAAAATCAACTACTTATATTAAAATTAAAATTAAAATCATAAGAAAAATCAATATAAAAAACAAAATAAAAAATAATTAAAATCAATACACTAAAAATTTACATACAAAATAAAGTAGCGTAATTAATAAAGAATAATTCTTATAATATAAAAATTTAATTCAATAGAAAAAATATAAAAAATTAAAAAAAATATAACTTATTTAAAATAATTGAATAGAAAAAACTATATTATTAAATTATATAAAAAATATAACTAGTAATATATTCTAAATAATAATGATCAACAATAATTATTAAAAAGTATAAATTATAATAAAATAAATTATGTCACTTTAAATATATATAAAATATAAGAGCAAAATAAAATTAAAATAATATATTAAAAAATCATAAATAAATAAAAAATTTATAATTAAATAGTACTAAAAATTAATTAAAACATTTATATTATACAATAAAAAAAATAAAATAGAAATATAAATAAAAATATGTAAAGAAAATCAAAAATAACTTAAATACATACCACCAAGAAATAATCAAAATAATAAAATATTAACTATATATATAAAAAAAAAAACTTATTAATAAATAATAACATATATTAATATTATAGATACAATAAAATTATTATATAAAAAAATTATAATAATAAAGTAAAAAATATACAGCTAAAGATAAAATAATAATAATAAAAAATTAATTAAATAAAATTACATAATATCATAACTAAATATTTTAAAAACACTTATAAAATAAATATAAAAAACCCATAACGAACAAAACCACACCAACTTACAACACCAAGAAGACACCACCACCACCAACCAACAACGCAACCAACAACAAACATACCCCAACCATCCAACCGCACCACCACTCAACCAACAACATCACCTACCCGACCTCAATACTACACCGCACAACACAGACACCTCTAACAATAACCCCACCCACAACATCAACACCCTAACAACAGACACAACCACAACCAACCCAACATCCACAGACGCACACACAACACACACACGGTCTACGCCGAACACACCACCACCAATCAAACGCAACACGCAACCACACACAACACAAAAACCCGCACCGAACGACCATAACAACCACACACAACAACCCCACAGCTACACACATCACCCACCTTACACATCCGACTCATACCCTACTTACACACACCAAACCCCACAACCATCTATACCGCACTACAACACCACCTCCACAACACAACAGCCACACACCGGACGACCCACTGACAACCGCGAACAAGTAAACCTACACACTTCTGACACACACACTCCAGACCTTACTCACCATTAATACCCTTATCAACCACACCAACCCCCCCCACACAACCCATCCAACAACCCCACACTACCACACACAAGACATACACCCACCATCACCGGACACCACCCACAATACACACCACACCAATCACAACCACACCCCCATACACCTGCTCCAACCACCGAACACAACAACACCCCCCAACAACCTACTACCCCACACTAAGCTTACACCCCGACACAACAACCTTACTCTACAACACAGTACCAGACACCTACCACCACACCATAACAGCACACCCAAAACACCCACCACTCCTAGAACCCCAGTAATACCAGAACAACTCCCACAGAACTAGCCGACCCACAACAGCACCCCACACAATACACACACGATCCACACTCCCACACAAACCACTACCGAAACTACCAGACTAACATCGCAACACCCACCATACCACCATACAACAACCACCCTACAACGAACCAACCTCCCACCCACCAACGTACTACAACCAAAACGACCTACCACACCGACCCACTTCTACAACCACACGCATCACCCCAACCCACAACTACCCCCAAAACCAAATACCACCATACACCCATCAAATCACCCCACCAAGCACCACACCCACACACGAGACCACCGACCACACACACCGACTCAAACCCGCCAAGTCAACCCACAACGCAACACACTTCTAACACACTACAACTAAACCCCACTACACAACAACTACAAACCCAACACCAAAAACTATACCACGCCACACTAAGTACCCACACCCTAACACCACACCCAAAAAACCATCCACACAACCAAACACAACGTAAACCACTCAACACTCTCACCAGCCCCAGCCGTACGACAACCAAACTACCTCAACCCCCTTACTAGACTCACCATCACAATACCCCCACAACCCACACCTTACTACACCAAAGGATAAACCACACTCCCAACATATATCCGCGACAGACGAGCGAATACATAACCTTCCCCACCCCCTACAGCGATCCACAAAGGCCTTATCACACCCCCACAAACACACACTACCAACACCACCCACAACTCCCAAACAACCCACCCCACATCCACAAACAACCACACACACAAATAACAACACCAATTCACCAACTACCAACACTAATCTAACACCCCAAATCGTTACAGGCAAAAGACACAACTACACCTCCACGGCAAGCACTCCGATACACCAGCAACCACCAAGCACAGACGCCCCACACCAATTAGCCCCCTTTTACGAGACCAACGCACCCACGAACACACATACCCCACCAAACAAACATCAAATCAACTACCGAAAAAACCCACCCTAACCACAAACAAGCAACCCGCCCCAACCACCCACAATTATAAAACCCACAGAACGTCACCACCTCCAACCACCACTCGGAACATAAAAACACTGTCACAAACGCTCTCCCACACCACTAAACACCCAGAAAAACACTACGACAACCACACCGCACCCAACCCCACACCACCAACCAACCACGAACACACACACTACAAACACCCACTCACAGAACCACAACCCAACAATCAGCCTAACTCCGCCAACCGCCCCCCTCCCCACCCCCAAAGACCCACACACGCCACAAACAACCAACCGACCCCAAACACCACAAACATACAACAAACCACCACAACGTAACGACCCTAACAACATCAACACCAAAGACAAAACCACAAACAACAAAATCACCTAAATATGCCACAATACGTCAACACCAGCAATCCACTCGACTAAACCGAGAACCCCACCAAACACTACACGACACCTAACCCAACAACCCAACTACCCACATATACTATACAATTACAAGCCCACCCCACGCTAAAACACAAACAGACGCCACCAAGCTACACACATCACATAACACGAACACCCTACGCCAACCTCAGAGCAACTCCACGTCCACAAACCTAACCCCACGAAACAAATAACACGACCACCACCCCACACACAAAACCAACCTTAGACCAACCCACCAAGTAACACACAAAAACTCGACCGAACATGCACCCCCCCTACCCCAATACACACACGCCACGCACCACCCCCGCCTACCCAACCACACCCCCACAACGACACTCAACTACCCACAACCTAACCCAATCCCAACCAAAAGCCCACCACCCCGCAAACACCACACACACCCCACAAACATCAAAAACACCACCACAGACAAAGCCGATACCACAAAACAACCACACCCAACCCCCCTTCCTACACCAACCAACCAAATCAAAACACCAACAACTACCCAACATACCAAAACAAAAGAACCGACCTACCTCACCTCAACACCACCCCAAACAACCAACTCACCCAACCACCTACAATAACGCAAAACAACCCCCCCACAAACGAACTCACACCCTACCCCTACCAACAAGAACAACACCAACAAACACACACAACCTAACCAAACCACAACCACACTCAACCACAGAACACAAACCCGCACAACCAATAAAGCATAAACACAACAACCTCCATCCCCAACACACCTACCCATATTAACACCAAAAACCCCACCAAACCAACAAAGCACCCCTAAAACAACCACCATAATACACACCCATACTCAACTAACACACAATATACACGCAAATCACCAACCCAAACAACAACAACACAACTAACTACTACCTACCCAGACCTAAAACAGTAACTCACCAAAACCCCAACCAAACCCATACTACACTACACCAAACCCGCGAACACACCACACACAACAACACACTAAGCACACCTAAACCCACGACTACACTGACTAGACCAAGACAATATCACAACAATCTCCCAAACCACACACCAACTCTACCCACCCCGCACAAGCAACAAACTTCCACCCAAGACACCACCCATACACACCTAACCGACAACAGACCAGAAGATACACAGCTCACACACAAAACAAGCTAAACACACACCGAAACCCACGACCACAACCACACAAAAAACACCCGCCAACTCCACCCTAAACACACTTACCAACACACCTCATCGCACACAAACACTTACAAACCATCACATACCACTAACAAACCCCACAACTACACACACAAACAACACAAGCCATCTCCCGACACATCAACATAACAACAGAACACACCGAACCACAAGACACTAAGAACCCCCACCATACCCGCAACACCTTAACAACCACATACCCCTACAACACCGCAACCTCACACTGACCAACCCCCCAACACACAACACACAAACCACATCACTCAACAACCAAACTCAAAGCCTACCAACACATCCTACAACAACACTCCACACCCCCATACCCACCCCACACGCACCAACAACCAAACCACATAATCACAACTATCCAACTCACAACCCACACACAACAACACACAAACCCCATAACACTCGCCCAAATAACACTAACTATCAACTTCCCCCCCCCACCTTCACAACACCAATCCACACTCCACAATAATACCCCAGAACACCCACAACACCCACAGACATCGACGCCACCCACCCCACCAAACCACATCTTGACCAGTTAAACATCCTCTCCGTACCACAACAACCAACACACAACACCAACCCCAGAAAACCACACCAACGAACCAACCACTGCAACCACCCCCACGAACTCTTCCACAACCAAACCAAACTCACACAAGCCCAAACCATACACACACTACAAACCCACCACCATACCACCAACAAATACACACACAGCAATCAACAACTCACTACTCACAACTCACATGCTCACTCACCAGCCCCTTACTGACCAAACACAACCCCAGTAAACAACATCACCCCAAATCAACAAATACACCCAACCCAACATGCACACACAACACCACCCCTAAACCTAAAAGACCAACTACCTCACAACAACAAACACCAATGAAATCAACGCACCTACCATTCCCCACCCATACCCCCACACCCTCAACCAACCCAACTACTAACACACGCTCACTACACCCACCCCAACAACACCACCCATAACCCAACCTATCAAAACATCAAATACAACAGATAACCATACTCCCCACCCCACACAATTCCACCACCACTCCAAAAACCCCCTAAAACACACGCAAACATCACAAACCACCAAACAACACCCCGACCACCAAAGCACTACAACCATACGACCACACGCAAACACCCCACACAATCACCCACTACCACACACCAACCTCCCCCTCCAAACTCAATCACCAAACATGACCACCACACAAACTCCATAACATCACCATCAACTCACACACCCAATACACCAAAACCCCCCCAAAATACCACAACACACCAAACAAACACCCCTAAACAACACCACCACCAAACTACCACACAACTCCAACAAAACAAGCTCATCCAAAACTACAACATCACCTACCAGCATAACGACACCAACCACAACCCATAACATACCTAACCATACACACTATACACCGCACCAACCCTCATACACCAACCCACAACACACCACCAAAATCCCCAACACCTCCACACACACACAACCACACAACTAAACACCTAACACACCAACACACAAACAAACTTACAACCCACACACATACACAACACACCAACAAAACAACCACTTTCACCCACAACACCACACAACACACACAAAACCTCCCACCGAACACACGTCGAGAACCCCGCAAAACCACCAACCTAAAAACAACAACAAAACTAACCCCACCACCAACACAACACCTACGACGACAACAGCCACCTAAACAACACACCACGACACACCAACAACCCACCAAAACCACAACTTAACCAAACACCAATCCACCTACCCTAAAATCAACACACCCTACAAGCGACAACTAACAACACAAATAAACGATTAACAAAAGACGTCACAAACACTGACAAACCACCAAACACAACACATAGCGAAACACACCACAGCCAAGCACACCCACTACCCAACCAATCACACCACCACAACGAAAACCAACAAAACCATTACCCAGGGTTCACCCAACACAAACACATACACAACCCACCAACAACAACAACACACACAACAACAACAAACAGAACCGACAAAATCACGACCTACCAACGAGACCCCCCACCACCACACACAAACGCTCCACGACTACACAACAACCACTTTTAAAGAAACACCCACAACCCACATCACCTAAACATATAACAGCAACAATATCACCCCCCAGCACCCACTACAACAAGCAAGAAACCACAGAAAGACACAACCAACACACCCGAGACAACTCACACACAGAACGAACACCACCCTACCTCACCACTACCACTACAACCCCACCAACACCCAACACAAGACACCAACAACAAAAGCAACATTAACAGAGCACCCCGGTACAACCCCCAAGACGAGAAACACAACAAGCCACAATCACTCACACCCCACCGCCAACAACACCCCAACCACACCCCCTGTCAACACCCAAGGTGGTGTGATGCGATCACCACACGCATCAAACCCTCACCAATCACACACCCCCACTACACACTACACGAAACATAAAACTCGACAAACTACACAAACCAAAAACTACACAACCAACATCACACAACCACCACAACACAACCAACACACCAACGCACCCATACTACCCCACACCCAACCCCCAAACCTCTCAATCCATAGAAAATGACGACAACTATCACGCAGGAACCACCACGCGACCCTAATTCATATTAATCGACATCACCCACTACCACCACACTTATCTACCCAACCAACGCTCAAACTACACACCAAACACACCACAACAACACCACCACAACAACTGACACCAACTTACGCCAACCAAGCCCGAACGCACATCCATCAACACACAAAACCCCCAACAGCAATACACAACCAACAGACCAACACCACACCCCAACACAACAACACAGACCAAAACCACCAGACAACGTACCACCCCATTTCACCCTCCACAGCCACCTCCCAAATACAGACCAACCCTCTCATCTCCCACACCCCAAAACACCCACAACAACCCAACCAAAAACCACACAAACACACCCACACCCAACACCTAACACGCAGATCACCAACCACTACCCCACACCCACACGACTCACACCACCACCACACACGAAGAGCAACACTCAAAACACCCACGTAAACATAACCCACAACTATAAATACCCACACGCGCACAAAAAAAAACACAACAGACACACTCACAAACAACAAAACACAACACCACCCACCCCACCAAGCACCCACCACCCTCCCTACTCGACAACATACTTTGACTACCCACCCCTATAACACTCGCCACACCAAACCAGCAAGACACAACTCTCAACCCTCACCTACCCCACACCCCCACACACACCAACCACTCCAGCCGTACCTACTAACAGACAACCCCAAGAACACACACACCAAAACACCCAACACCCACTTAAAACACACCTAGACCATACAACACAAACTTCAGAGCTCACCACCTCACAACCAACCACAACAACCGAAGCACACCTTCACACGACAAAAACGCAAACACACACACACACCAACAACACCACCCACCATAAAAACGCCCAACACACACAACCCAACAGACCAGAACCCCCCAACAATATACGGACCCACACACCCACCCTCAACTCACAATCCATAACACAACATCAACAAACACAAACACACACACCAAACCACACCACAAAACACACAATACCCACAACTACACACCAAACCCAACCCACCCACTTATACTCACCTACCATACAACATCACCCAACGGACCCTAGCTGAAACACACACATAACACAGCAGACGAACGCAACCAAATAACCAGAGACATCCTTGGACCAACTCGCACACATCAACCCACCACACGACCAGATAAAGCATGCCACTCACACAACACGAACACGACAAAACACCAACACGACGACATCCCTCCCACAACAACCCACACAACACAAAAACCACCAACACGACAGACCTGATACCACCGACTTCGAACGTGAAACGCACCATCCACACCACTACCTCAGCTACTGTCCAAAACACCACCCCAACCCACCCCCCACCACCCCCACCACGTCAAGACACCAACCACACAACACCCGACGAACACCTACACACAACACAACTCACCAACACCACTACTCCACACACACACCACAGGCACTCCTAGAAACCCCAACGACACAGCCATACTACAAACTATCCTCCCAACAAACACCCCAAACACCAAACCACACGCAACCCCCAACTAACGAACCTCGCCAACAAATAACAACCAACACCACAAAAACAACAACAAGAAACCTACCGCACTACGAAGCCCACACCCCAACCAACACATGAACACACACACAACCACAAACGATTCAAAAGCACCACAACAACACAAAAAACCCACCCAAACACCAATCCACAACACCCCAACACTCCACACCTAACCCCCACCGCCCCCCAGACACCCGAACACCATCAACACATGCACACACAGACCCGCCCCCCCTCACAACACAGACCACCCATGCACCACCCCAACAATCAAAGACTAGACAAAACCAACAAAACACACTCACAATCAGACTCAACACCCCACCACGAAACCAACCTCCACGTACCGCCACTGATCCTTGCCCTGCAAACACAAATGAACCAACACTATCACCATCGGCACCAACACCTCCCTACCAATCAACTACACCCCCACAACCCCTTAATCCTCCCAACACCCACACACCAACAAACACAAAATCCACCACCGACCAAACACCACCCCACCCTCCAACCGATCTACCCCAACCCACCACCAAAAAACATAACTACCCCAACACGACCCAACCACACAACAAACATCACCAAACACAACACTCACACAGATCATCACACACAATACAACCACTACGTCACACAAACCCAAACCCAAACTCACACACACTACCCGACCCACCTACAACAAACCCCCAACCCACCAACCCACCATTCAAAACACCCACATCATAACTACCACGAAAACCCAGTACCAACCGAACACACTCCCCTACCAATCCCACACTAGACCACACACATAACCACTCTACACCCATACGACCACACAACCCAACAACCCCAACACAGTACAACCAACAAACAACTCAAAACCAACAACACCCACCCAGAACACAGACCACCCCCACTCCACTCCCTCCACAACCAACAACCCACAAAACACAACCTCCCCACCACCACCCCCCAACCACCGACTCACACCACAAGCTCACTCAACACCAAACCCACACCCCTCTAACATACCTGCGGACAACTCAACTGAAATACACGACAAAGCCACACCAATGCCATAACAACATCACACCCAAAAACCACCGATACAAATTCGAACTACAACGCACGCACACACTACAACGACAAACACCCACTAACAACCATAAGTTCTACACCCCACCACACACACACCCAACCCCGACCCCACACCTCAAACACCAAACCACCACAACCCACCAGAACAACCCAGCAAACCACACACCATCAAACCCCAGACATAACACAACACCACAACCAGCAAACACCAACAGACAAAACACTATGACACAACAACCACACACACTCGCACCACCACACGGAACCCAACCCACCACACACCCACACAACCCGACGACCCCCGACCAACCCCAAACGCACAAACCCCCACACAACAACTTAACGAAACCCAAAACCAACACCACAATACCTCCTCCCCCAAACCCGACAAAACTACAAACGACAGAAACAACACAACCCCCTCCCAACCGAACCTAACACGCCAGTCACCCCGACTAAGACGAACACCACAGACAACAACACACCACCCAGACTCAAAACACAACACCCAACACACACAACCATAGACTCTAACGAACCCCCCACTTGACTACCCCAGCTCTCATTCCCCTCCTTCACCCACAACAACAAACCACCACCAACCAACCACAACCACCAATCTACCACAACACACACCCAACAACCACCAAACAACACACATAACCAACACCACACACAACCACCCAACCACACAGCCAAACTCTACACACACTCCCTAACCAACAACCCCACCGCCAATCACACAAAGCTCAACGACCATTAGACAAACACACCAAACACACAAGATCCTAGACAACAACCGCCACCAACATCACAACCACATTCCCAATAACCCCAAAACCAACTAACCACACTACAATCCCAACCACCGAACATACAGCCCCGCACCTCCGCATTATCACATAGCAACACAACGACACCCACAGAACCAAAACCAACGAAAACCACCAACCAACAGCCCCCACCCACAACACCCAAACGGTTCATACAAAACAAAAACACACAACACACCCCACACAAAACAACAACCCAAACCACCATCTACAACCCCACACTCTACAACACTTGAACCAGCGTTCAACCAACAACCCACTTCACGCGCGACACTCTTATATCCCCCTAACAACGTAAACAAACCACCACAAATGCTCAACAACTCTACATCTACACCAAACACAAACGAACGCTCCACCACAACTACAAGACCCCACAGCCACCCATAAACACTACACCCTACTACTACAACCACCCTATCAACCTCACATACCCAAACATAACACAACCACCCCACACACAAAACTACCGTACGTTACACTCACAAAAACCGTCACAAACAAACCAACACACTATCACAACGAACAGCACGAATCACCCACACCGCCCACACTAACACACAACACTTCACAACAAACCACACTCACATACTACCCAACCTAACCACGTACACCTTTCACAAACAGAACACGACCCCCCATACCACACACTAGTACCCAACAAGACGAACCCACCCAAAACTCCACACACAAACAATACACCCTCAACAAGCTCAGCCTGCACAATCACATCCAGCACCACCGAACCACGTACATCCACACACAGCAACACATCCAAACCAACATCAACAACAAACACCACCCCAAACCCACTACCACCAACATACCAGGCCAAAACACCGCAACAAACAGAAGCAACCCATCAGCAATATACCGTCAACTCGACCTAAACACTCATCACAACCCAAAACACTCAAACACACCAAACACCCAATCACAATGGACACCACCCCCGACAAACTTCACCAGCACACCTAACCCCCTCAAGCGTCAACCCAAAAAAACGGACACCAGACAACACAGATTTTTACACAGACCAACCACACCCAACTACAAACACTTCTCCCACCCCCCAATCACACGACACATCACTCCAACAACCTCTTACACACATCCCAACCCCCTTATCCATCAATCTCATCCCTCCAAGCCCTTACATCACTACAGCCCAACCACACCAAACTACACAGCCTCTACACCACACCCACCAACGAACAACCAAACAACAACAAACACACGCCTCAGAGCAACACATAACACACTCTATACAACCCTATAAAAACACACAAAACACCAACCCGCAACCACCTACACCTAGACACCAACACAACCACATCAGAACCGAACTACAACCAACCCACCAACAGCCACCCTAACACAAAACCAACATACACCAACATCACACACCGCACAACACCCCAACAACCCTCCCTACACATAAGTACAACAACCCAAACCCAAGTCACCCTCCATCAAAAAATACATGTGTTATGCCACCGCACTCCACCCCAACACATCATAACAACCCACCTACCCACAACCCACAGCACGAAACCAAACTCAGGCCGCAAACGCGTCTTAACAACCACAACAACCCCCACAACCCACCACCCATAACAACAATCCCACAACTTGAACACACTACGAGCGACACCCCAAATCTCCACCCCACTACACATTCATACTACAACAACACAAACACAACACTGACAACACAACCACGAACAACACACCAACACCACCACACGCAAACCACGCGACGACAAACACACGGACCAACCCACTCACACCACACGACACAAAACAACCACACCACCTAACCCACAACAAACCACAAACAAACCCATCCACCCTTACCCAAACACAACGAACCTACCAGACACCCGGCTCAACTGCCACAGCGTTACACCACACCAACTCCACTACATACAAACCCGCCATTGCTACACAACACACAAACAACACCACTAACCCAAAACACACAATCAAAACCCTTAACCACCACTCACACCTACCACAAACACAACAACAACACACACGACACGCACCCACCTTGCCAACACCACCCACAAACATTTCAAACAACACACCGACACCTACACACCAAACAATAAGTTCAATGCGCAGAGACATTACCACCGACTTCCCCCCCAACCCAACACAAACGATACCAGTACACAACACAACCAACCACCCACCCACCACCAACGGTAATATAAAACCACATAGCCACACCCCTCTACCCTATCCACCACCAACGCACCACGAAGACCATCAACAACAGACACACAAACACACCCACTAAAACACTCAACCTCAACACCCCATCCACCACCACCCCCAAACACTCCACCCCAAACCTACCCTGCAACGCAACACAAATACGCATACATACATACAACAAACCAACACATAACACCACACACTACCACACACACAAAAAACCATACAACACCCTCAACAAAAACACACCAACAACAACAACCCACCAAAGCAACCATATAACGAACGAACACACACCACCGACTCTTTAAAACGTACACAGTCTCAACCCCCCCACTAACACCCAAAACCCAAACACTAGGAACCAAAGCAATACACGTAAAACCACACAAGGGCAATTCTTTAACAACAATAGCCGTACAACCTAACACACAGCACACACCAACACACAAACCACTAGACACTCTACCATAAACCACCTAGCAACCAACACCACATACACCAAGCAACACACGAACCCGAACACACCATACACATCAAACCCGACACACACTAAACAATCAAACAGCGAACCTCGACCATCGCAAACGAACAAGACCCCACCAGATCAACGAACTACTCCTATAGGCCCACCACACACACCTCGATGTTCTACAGAACAACACCACAAACACACAACAACCATACACCCAGTTACAACCCCTACAAAACACATGACATAACACACCCAACAAAACCACACATCTCTACCACTCCCTCTAACCGACCACAACACCCCAACCACCCCAACGACCCCCCCCACAGCACACTTGGCTCAACACACACTCCACACAGCCCAACACCACCACACCAAACAAACCAACTAACAACCAGAGCCACCATCCACCAGTACCCCTACACAACCAACATCAGCAGCTCCACGCCAACACAACTATCACTACTACGAAACAAGCATATAACCTAACCAAACCACCCACCTACCAAACTAGCTACAACACCACTACCTGAAATACATACCACACCACCACTTGCCACCTCCTCGCACTCACGGACACAACAACCGAATCACACAAACAAACCAACAAAACATCCACTATACATCATCAGCATATCATCTCCACTAAACGACATCACCCACACATAAAACACTCCCTCACCTCACAAACAGGAGCACCACTCACCACAAACCTAACACAAACCAACACAACTTCCCACACAAACAATAACACAACCCCACTACGCACATTACACAACTCAAAATACGACGCACGACACACCAAAACCGCCCGACCCCTCCATCACCTACAAGAACACCAACACCGCACAACAACATCACACCACACAACGCCGGACCACTCCTACCAAACACCCCACGACAACAAATCTACACATCCTAACAACCCACAACCTCAAACATACCACCAAAACACCAACCAGCCTAACCATGAACACACATAACTCAAAACACCCAAGCAAAACATGAACAACACACACCACACAAACAAACCCAACCATACAACTCACTAAACCCACCAAACCAACAACAACCTAAACAACACACCTTAAATCCAACCCATGCCAATACGAAAACGGACAAAGCGGAACACAAGCCCACACACCCCAACCAACACACATAACATTCACCCACCCCTAAACCACCAAACCACCCACACACCCTTTGGATGACCAACAACACAGAAAGCCCACTACTCTCACACCCTAAACATGCATTACTACAAACAACCGACACACCCAACACCCCACACACACCACACACCCCACTAGTTCGACACCACAACAGCAAACACCTACTAACACCCTCTTCAGCACACACCCACACCTAAACAAACACACAAAACAACCAAAAAACCACCGAAACAAAGAAACCGCACACAAAATCCACTCACAATCACACAACCTCAACACTCCCTTATCTACAACAACCGACCACTCAAAAAGACTTACCCGGACGACAAGCCAAACAATGGATAAAATTACCACCGACTCACACAAAAAACCCCCAACAACCACCAACAACTACACCACCAACAAGAACCCCACAAATGTATAACCACCTACGCACCCCCACCCGCACCGTCATCCCAAGCGCAAAACACAACCACACTCTACAACGACCCCGAACACACACAACACCACCCCCCCCACACCCACTAAACACACAGACACGCCTACCACCAACGCTAAACCACCAAACACCCACCACCACGGACACACAACCTACACCACCTTCCAGATTCTCAAGGGACAAACACTACCACTTTACCGACCATTCAACAACTCCACCTACCCAATCCCAAC
This sequence comes from Tanacetum coccineum, assembly GCA_026074375.1. Taxonomy (NCBI): domain Eukaryota; kingdom Viridiplantae; phylum Streptophyta; class Magnoliopsida; order Asterales; family Asteraceae; genus Tanacetum; species Tanacetum coccineum. Next base: position 49,357 of record BQNB010019960.1, on the reverse strand, counting down.
ACCCATCCAACTACACAACAACATAATCACCTTCATACACACACACCCCACCAAACACATACACCACAGACACATTATAAAACCCTTTATCCACACAAAACACACGCCGCCTCAACACACACCACAACCACACCATATCACCCGCCCCCCAACACCTATCCCCCCACCACCTACACACCTCAACACTACGATCACAACCAACCCACACACTTGAAACCCAAACCAAAACCACCTCAACACCCAAACACACACAACCCCCACCAATACACCCCACAACACAACAAACCCTACCAACTACCGACCTAACCACCCACACAAACACCAACCCTACACCACAACACCACCACAATCAACTCACCCCACACCTCACACAACCAACCCCGACACACCCAACAACACTAAACGTTAACAAAACAACACACCACAGCCAGCTATAGAACACTACCCTGAACCCACCACAAAACCCAACAACGACCCCCACACGATACCCCGACACGAAACACACGCACAAACCGCAACCACCACCCAACACACTGCAACCAAACGACAACCACCAGCACCGCAACAACACAAAAACAGCAACGAACTAACCCCCCCCGACCACACAACCCGAATAACCCTTACCAACACCCCAACACACCCCACCCCCCCCATCAACCCGCCTCAAGACTCCAAACAACACCACCGACGACCGCAACGCAACAAACTCCACAAGCACCCTACTAGCCTACAACCAAAAACACACGACACACCCCCTTAACAAACGATCAAGCTAACAAAAACCCGAAACCTATCACACTCTCTCTCCACACAACCACACCACATCAATAACAGCACAACACATCCACCCATACAACAAGTAGCAGCACACCCCCCCACGATACGAACCCACCCGAAACGCCACACACACACTCCACCCAACCACACCAACTAAAAACCAAACTCACGCACCCAACCTCTACTACCAACCCACACACAACCCTCCAACAAGATACACATATACTGACCGTACCCAACCAATAACTCAACCACCCACCTAAACACCTACCCCTACCAGCCCACCACCAACCAAAATATCCACACAGTCACGCCTACACTGTACCCGCTCCAATACACCACACGCTCACAGACCACTGAACCCCAAACATCAAAACCCAACCACCTACCACTACATCCCAACCCACCCCTCACAAGCACCAACACACACCCACAACAAAAAAAAACCCCACTATCCACCAAATCACGCAACCCGCGAACCCCAACTCTCCATAACAACACTGAAGGCAAACATACAAACCAAACCCCTACCCACCAACACTACAAACACAACCCACCCTATCCTAAAGGAGACTCCAACACAACAACCCCATAAGCCTACACACCTCAACCACACACCCATCTCCCCATCATCACCGACCGACCATAACGCCTAACCTAAGGTAGGGCACATACCAGGCACCAAAACCAGTACACCAACCAAACAAACAACCAACACCAGACCACACGATACCCCAACCCGAAAAACGGCCACACAACACCACTTCGCCACCATACAACCAACACGGAAAATCCCAACAAGCAACCACAGACCATCCACACGCACCTAGTAAAACTCCTACTTCACCACACACGACCACGAAGACAATGAACAAACCCTCCCACTCAAATCACCACACAACACCATACACCGAATCTCAAACCAACAACACACAGACCGCCTACTAACCCGGACCACCTCACAAAAACACTAGCGTACAGCTAGCCAACCACACAAACGACCACCAAACTATCTAACACAAGACAAAACTCAACACAGTCTCAACCGTAAAGCACACCCCAGCAAACAACCATACACCACCACAAACACACTACCTCACCACACCAAAGAAAACCACACCCCACAACCTCCATCAACAACACCCACAAACAAAACACACCAACCCTTACCTCTCAAACTCCCCCCAACAAAACACACAACAAACTCCCGACCAACCCGCAAAAAACCGCGAACTAAACAACACAAACAGCCAACCACTCACAATCAACTCACCCACCCAAACCAATCTAGGGATTACACGACACACACAACAAGACCCACCTACAATTCGCCACACATCACCAAACACACCTCTCTCCACAACCCAAAGCCAGCACACCACCCAGCACCCCTCACAAACACCATAAAGACACCCACATTAACAAAACCTAACACCCGCTACCCCCCTCACATCACCAATCCCCCACCCAAACCAACATCACCTTAGAGACCTACAACAACTCTATAACCCCACAAACAACCACTCCCACTGAAAACTACACAAAAACCATAACTCTCAAGGAACCCCCAAGAACACATCACACACCCCCAACCACCACCAAAACAACCACAAACAACGACCACACCCCCCCCACACACCAGCATCTTCAACTTACCATCACACAAACCTTCCAAATCCATAACCACCATCACGATCCAGCACAAACCAAAACCAGACACATCCGCACACACCAACCCCTAAAACAGTCGCACCCAACCAAATTACCACACCACACACTACAACCAAACTCACGAAACACCCAAACACACCCAACATATCACTACAACCGACACACAACCCAACCCACCTCTCAAAGCTAAAACCTTCCCAAGCCAACCAAACAACCCGCACGACCCCTGACACCACAACAACTACCGAACCCCGCCTAACACCAAGCAAAAGAACCCAAATACCCCCGACACCAGAACTCCACCAACCGAACCCAACCATAACCCACACCACCACACGCTCTAAATTAACAACAAAACAACCGCACCACCTCACAACAACACCCCAACGTCTTACGATACAATACATCCACTGAACATAACCCGACTCCACACACGTCCCCACCACCCATTCCGACAGCCACCCAAACGTGTTATTCAGTGAACCCACACCCCAACCACGCACCGCAACGCAACCGCAGACAACCCTAGCCAATCCCATCTCCCAAACACCTTCGAACCAACATTCTCACCCACCCCCAACACACACACACCCAACCCTCTACCCATGACCCCCTAAACCTAAAACAACAACAACACTTCCATATCACAACCGACGCGCCCACTAACACCACCATACACACACCACGCACCCATACATAATCACTACACTCACACCCACAATCCATCAACCACCCGCAACCAACACCCAACTCAACAAAACGACACACCACACGCACCCCAATTACAACAACAGATGCTTAACAACAAAAACCTATAACACCACCAACCACAGTGGCACATAGCCACTCCAAGCACAGCCCCATTGAACCACACCACACAGAAACTAGACCCCACACACACCACACCCACCACAAACCAGTACCTATGCCACACTCGACCATAAGAACCTCCTATACACAAAACTCATCTCTATCACTTCCCCCACAAACCACCCAACCATCATCCAACACACAACCAAAACACGACGCTACACAATACACCAGTCAACAACACTACCCCAACCCCATAACACCAGACACCATACCGAAACAGGGAGCAGTGGGTGTGGAGGCGTGTGGGGGGGGAGCGGCGGCGGGCGGACGGGGGACTACGTGGGGGGGGTATCATCCGCACCACCTCTGTAAATGCGCGTGACTGGCGCCCTAATTACCACCACACCACCCACACCACAACCCCCGCCCCTGTTTAAGACACATACACCCTCCCACCGCGAACCGAACAAATATTACGAGAACCACAACAATAACTAACCAAGACCACACACGCAGACACACAACCAATACACACTTTACCCACCCCAGCCACACACGACGACACACACAACACCCACACACACCAACACAAACACCCAAAACCCGTACCAAGCGACACCCCCAGAACCAACAACAAACACAAACACTCCAACTCCCCTTCACACCCCTACACCAACGACGGACACAGAGATTCAACCATAAAGCCCTCGCTTAGGAAACAACCCTCATCCTACAATCCACACCACTTCAACCCACAAACTCCCTACACCACAACACCACATTCACACACCCAAACATACCACACAAACACCCTATCCAACCAAACCAACAACATACCCATCACCCACACAACCCACAACCCCTAACCACCACACCCTTACACCATGCACAGCTCTCACTATCCAACACGAACACACCAAAACGTGAAGTCTACGTCCTAAGCTACAACCAATCCCCTGATAACGCACGGACAACCACCCAAGATACTAAAAACCACCACACCACCCCCCACACCCCTACCTTCCAACACAGATCACCATACCTTACGAAACACCCTAACTACCCACCCGAACAGGACCACCAATCAACACACCACACACCCCTCAACTAAATACCACACACCCCACCCACAGACATCGTATCACTACCACCTAAGCCCACAACAACTCACCATACACGCTATACTCACAACCCCATAACACGAAAAACCATCCAGCGAACCCACACTCCCACACACACAACACACCCCCGACAAACTCGTCAGCATAAGCTAAAACCGAAGAACCCCCACCACTGTAAGACAACCAAAACCCAACCCACCTATAACATCTCCCCACACCAAAACACACGCCTCCACCACCACAACCACCTAACCCACATCCACCGACGCACCACACCAGACCCTTACCGAGAACCACCTCCACCAACAACCCCACAACTACCCAAACCCCCACACACAACAGATAGTTAAACAGCCCCGCACTTACACTCAACCAACCCAACCTCCCAGCCCGCAAAAGCGACCACAACTCACCAAACCCACACAACACCCGTAAACATCAGAACCAGCACTTAACCCACTCGACCCAGCATACCACCCCACACCAAGACAACAACCCCCCAAAGAGCCTCATCACACCCACCCAAACCCTACACCGAACTCACAAACCTTTCCCCAACACGACTGCCCTAGCGGTATAACCTCTAACTACCAACACAGCCCCTTCTAATCCCAACATCAACCCCGACCAACAACACCCACCCTCCCACAACTCACACTAACACCCACAGAAACCATGACTAACACAAACCACCCTTCACCCACCTCCAAACTAACCAAGTCCAAACGCAGAGATGTAAACCAGACCCACGCCAAGGACATCAACGCCAACACCCCCACAACACACCCACACAACCATAACTACCCACACACACAACCCTACGAACCACCAATACAACCCACACAACACACCACCCAACCCATCCACCTAATAAAACCCAAAGCACTACACACACCCAGTCCGACGCCCAACAAGAACCAAATCCTCAGACCCCACACTACAACCCACAAAACGGAAGACAACACCTACAGCGTACACTAAACAGCCAACCAAACAAACCAAAACCCATACCTAACACAACACACCCAAACAACACACCACCCCCTACAAAACAAACCACCACAGCCAACACAACCCACAAAACCCCAAAACCATCCCACCACAACATAGCGCCACACAAAGACGTAGACCCACCGGCAACCTATATCTACTACGAGCAACAAAAACGACAACCCAAGACGACACACCTAACTCTAGAGAAAATAACCCAGAACACCTCACAAAAAACGACACCTACCAATTTACCTCAATCCACACACTCAAACACAGACAACCATCAAGCGCCAAAACCTTCAACTCGCCCTAGCAGCTCAAACCACTCACCCCACACCCACCGCACACACTCAACACAGTCCTAACCCCACAACCAAACCAACAACACACCCGTAATAGATAACACACTACAACCACCAACCACCCAATCTAAAAACCAAACCCACACCCCAGAGACAAACAGATACCAGACGAAGCACAAGGTCCTAACAATCACAACCCCCAAACCACCAACCACAAAAAACATAACCCCCCCACCACTTCCCTAATCTAAGACATAACAACACCTACCACGACCCAACCAACCAGCCAAACCCCCCACTCTCTCCAGACCCCCGCCAAGCAAACACATCAACAAACTACCGTCCAACCCACAACCACACACCCTACACCAACCTAAACCAAACCAACTCACACACAAAACGGACCCGCCCCAAAGTGAATACCACCCCCTCCACGCAGTCCCTCCCCCTACCCACATCCCCCACCATAAAAAACAAACCCCACCCTCACAACCCACAATAAATACTTACAAACATCCACCAACCCTTCACACACAAACTCCCATCCAACAACCACAAACTCAAAACTCAACAATACTCCCCCACAACAACACGCTATACGAACAACACAAACCAACAAACCACGCAACACGCCCACGTACAGCCGACCTGAGCACACATCAACCTAAAAAACCATCCACTGAAACGACTACTTCAACAACCACTTAACACCAAGCCACCCAACACCCACACAACAAACACAACAACCCCCCACACCCCACACCACCCCACAGCACCCTACAACCTAGTTCCGCAACCCAGACACTCAAAACCAACCCCCTCACACCGCACCCACAGTACCCGCCAAACCCCCCACATAACCCCCCACCCAATAACCTTCACCACCCACACCTATAATACAATAAGTCCTCAAACCACCCGCCAAACTGCTACACACAACCCAACAGCAGCACTACATCCCACCACAAGTAAAACCCAAACACCACACCAATCCCACCCAAACCAGCCCACAACGATACTCAAACCAACGTAAACCCAAGACACTCGCCTACCGCCAAACCACACCAAAACAAAACCCCTACACCAACACACACCCTAAAAGACCCCCCCCAACTTAAACAATACACCCTTAAACCTCCGACACACAGTTACACTAGGCACACAACCCCGCACAATGAATCTCACCATTTCCAAAAACCACACCAAAGCAACACTCCACTAGGACCACCTATATACTCCACCGCAACACCTACACACACCACCACACCCAAACGCACACACCCCAAACATCATACCCACCTATACCAGAAACCCAACATACAAATACCTTAGCATCCCACAACAATCCATTTAAAAACCAATCCACTACGTCAACCCACAACAAACCTCCTACACACAAGCTCCGTACACCTACTCTCTCTCCTCACCGCCTTTAGCAGACTCATCCCCAAAAAACAAACACAAGACCAAACTCCCTCACACACCTCCCCCATACCTAAATACATACCGCCCCAAACTACGCAACACGAACAGCAACACTAACACACACGAAAAGCAACACACAAATCACAATACAGAAGCCCACGTATCCACATACCTAACCCCCAAAAAAAATATTACCAGCTCCTACCCCCAACAACCCCCTAATACCCCAGACCTCCTCCCAAAAACCCAATAAAGCAAGTCGCCAAACCAGCCAAAACCCTCACACCCACACCCCCCCGACCTCACTTCCCCCAACACACAATATACCGCTGCAATCTATCCCCAAAAATACGGTAAACCAACAAAGTGCCGCCCCCTCCAGACAACCCACAAAGTCATAAACATCACAACTACCCCCCCAGCCGCACTCAAAGGTAAAGACAAGAGAAGCAAAACACACGGCACAAGACTACCCAACCCCACACCATTAACACGCCACCTGTTCCCCACCTAAAATTATATACTAACTAAAATACAAAAAATATAGATATAACCCACACTACAACAAAACCAATATTTAAAAGCACTAAAAATAAAAACAAAGAATGAGTGATAAAAAAGGGGTTGTTAAAGGAGGCGGCACATGACCATTACAAGGGTAAGATCAGATTTTTTATGATATAGAAATCCCCCCCCCTCCCCCCCCCCCGCCCCCCCGCCCCTATGTGACCAACTTACCATAAAACGAACATTGGCCCTCAATGGTTCAAAAATGTCAGGTTTTTACCCCATTACTTAAGAACTAAAACGTCAAATAGCTATAAGAATATTCAAGTGTGAAAGGGAAAGCAATATATATATTATAGAATATATATAAATATATATATTATTAATAAATATATATATATATATATATATATATATATATATATATATATATATATATATATATATATATATATATATATATATATATATATATATATAGAGGAAGGTTAAAATAAAAAGACAAATATTCGTGAGAAGGATAAAAAGATTTATTTTTTTTAAAAAGTTCTCAAAAAATTCTGAAAAAATTCCACAAGATCGTGTATGTTGGTGCATGAAAAAGTTGTAAAGGAAGTTTTTCTAAAAGTGGATAGTTTTGCCGAAATTTTTTTATTAAAAAAACGTTTGTGCATTAAATCGGTTTTTTGTGCATCAAAAATTTGTTTTTGTACCCAACTTCTTTTGACTTTTTGCATCAAAATTTTATTGCGCATCAAACTATAACAAGTCGAAAAATTTGTGCATCAAAATTTTTTTGTGCATCAAAATTTCTTTTTTTGCGCATTAAAAAAACGTATAAAAACTCAAAATTAGAAAAACTTCTTTTACAAAAGTTTTATGCACCAACATACCTGATTTAATGGAATTTTTTTAGAATTTTTCGAGAACTTTTTAAAAAAAAAATTTCTTTTTATCCTTCTCACGAATATTTGTCTTTTTATTTTAACCTTCCTCTATATATATATAATCAGAATTGAAAAATTCCTTCGATATAAACATGAAGATAATCGGCGACCGAATGATTAGAGGATTGAAAAAAAGCACGGGTCTTCACGATCTTAGGGAATCCTGCAATCAAAAACGGTACCACAAACCATAGAAAGAAGCATACTCCCACACTATGGCTATATAATCACACACTTATTTATTAAGAAAATAGAAATAAGAAAAGACACGGGTTGCCTCCCGAGAAGCGCTTGGTTATTAACAAGTCCCTAGCTTGACTTGCCCCAAATTTTAGTTGTCCTTGGGGGACAAATAGGGATTCGAGACATCCATAGCAGGGATGTCCCCTCCATAGTAGTGTTTGATCCAGTGCCCGTTTACCTTGAAGTTAGAACCATCGAGTTGAGATAACTCGGCGGTGCCATATGGAAATACTTCAGCAACCATAAACGGTCCAGACCAGCGGGATTTTAATTTGTCCGAGAAGATCTTTAATCTAGAATTAAAAAGAAGAACACGATCACCGACATGAAATTCTCGGTTTTTGATCTTTGCATCATCTATCTTCTTAGTCTTTTCCTTGTAGATCAAAGAGTTCTCGTAGGCTTGATCCCAAAGTTCATTTAATTCATTCAATTGAACTTTTCGGTGATCACTCGCAATTTTTAAGTCAAAATTAACCCATTTTAAGGCCCAGTAGGTTTGTGTTCGAGCTCAATGGGGAGATGACAGGCTTTACCGTACATGAGCTTATAAGGAGTACAACCGATAGGTGTCTTAAAAGTGGTACAAAAAGCCCACAAGGCGTCATCTAATTTATCAGCCCATTTTGCTCGATGCTCGCCTACTGTCCTTTCTAAAATCCTTTTTACACCACAATTTGAAACCTCCACCTGGCCACTTGTTTGAGGGTGATACGAGGTAGAAAGTCAATGTGTCACACCATACTTTGCTAAGACTTTTGCAAACTGATTGTTGCAAAAATGTGTACCTCGGTCACTGATAATGGCCCGTGGAGTTCCAAATCTAGAAAATAATTGTTTTAGAAATTTACAAACTACTCGGGCGTCATTTTTAGGGAGCGCCTTCACTTCAACCCATTTAGACACATAGTCGACAGCCACGAGAATATACCGGTTCCCTTATGAAGATGGAAACGGGCCCATAAAGTCGATACCCCATACGTCAAAGATCTCAACATTTTGAATATGATTCTGAGGCATTTCATCATTTTGTGATATTTTTCCTTGACGTTGACATGCATCACAATGTGTGACCATGTCATGGGCATCGCGATAAATGGCGTGCCAGAAGAAACTAGAGTCGAAAACTTTATTGGAGGTGTAGTTCGGACCATGATGTCCCCTGGTGGGAGCATGGTGGCAAGCTTGGAGAATATCCATAGCTTCCTGCCCGTCCACACATGTTGGGATTCTTGATTTGTTGAGACAAAATAAATAAAAGAATGAAACATAAGGACTAAATCTAGCATATCAGAATTCTACAAGCTGATGGAGAATTATGAAGATTTGGCCAAAGATTTACAAGATAAAGATTAGGAAAGTATTTAAATTAGTTTAATTAGAGGCTGCTAACGACTCTCCCGCGCTCTCAGGCGCATTCATTTAGTCACATTCGTAGGTGTAGTTGTTGCGTATGTTCCTTTCAAGATCGCAGACTATGAGACTTACGTAGAGGGATCGCTATTGTAGCAGATTTAAGAGATGAGCTCCAATGTGCGTTGGTAGGTGTACTATGCTCATGGTGTTAGCTTGGATGGAAGTGGGGGATGAAGTGAAAAATGAACTACACCATGCCTGCGGGAAAGATTTATACCACAGTGAGGAAGGATTGTTATCATGTATTAGATGTCGCTTCTTAGGCATACTAGATCACATATCGAGACTTAGTGGGCGCGCCTATTGTGTGAGGATTGTTTTCGTATGTATGTGAAGCGAGTGCGAAATGCGCAATGGTCGCGGAGTAGCTCATCGCTCTCGTAGGTATTCTCTGCTCAAGCATTTTTGTTCGGGATGAGTGTCTGTCGATAGTGAAGAGAATGTGTAATCTTGAAGCTGTTGTGTGGGGGAAGAGGTGACAATCTCGACGAGAGAGCCATGAAGTCTGCGTCGTACCAACATAGAATCTAGCATGACTGGATCTTAGGCATCTTAAGTACGGTTGGCTATAGCTGAGTCGGAAGTGTTTCAGTCACGAATATTAATAACAAGTTTAGTTGTAACTTTTGAGTGACTAGACTCGCTAGACAGTATTCCACAAGACACGACGAAATTTGAAGTGTGATCATAAGTAGTTGTGCATTGCATGCCCTCACACCTAGTTGTACAGATTTTTTGTTCGCACAAGTCATAGTCTTGTCTAAATAGTAGATCTTAACACACTGTTGTTTTACTTAGTGTTGATGTAATGTGTTTAATTGTGTAATTTAAGATTGTGTGTGTTTGATTAAGGTTCTTGGATTAGAGTGTTAAAGAGTTTAGTTTAGCAGAGCAATCTCGATTTCAAGAGTACGTTTACTTTTGGCCCTGTGTGTCACGCTCGGCGCTCGTAATGACGTACTTAGTATCGCAATGCTGTGTTCGCGATGTGCGCGTCCTTGAGTTGTACAGTCTAGTTGCTGCGATTTGCAAAGGTTGCTATTTCTTGACAGTCTTACTTGTCGCAGACTATAAGTATATTTGAGCATACTACGCGCTGGTTGAAGTGTACGCGAGTGCGCTAGGGGACATAATAGCTATGAGGCGTAAGTAAGATCAGTGTGAGAATATATATATTGTTAGTTGTGTGTATGTGATATTGTTCTACAATGAGGTTAGAGTAATGTATACATAGGACGAGACAGAATATCACTATATTATAGGGCATACTACTCAGGTTTTTCTGGATCGCGTTAAGGTTCATGTGCATAGAGGTCAGATGTGGAAGTTGGTGCAGTAGATCTCACGTTTTGCCTGATACGATACAGGTGGAGATGCATCAAGATTGTGCAGTGACTTGTGTTACGCACGTGATAGATATGTTATGAGGATCGAAATAGACCGCATATGATGACACCTTGGTATGTGGTAGACTCTAGTGAAGGTTCATCGAATCCTCTGTGTTATGTCTAAAGCCGGAGTCTGGAGGATGGGTGATTAATATCGCCTCTCGAAGTCTATAAGTTCATATCTTTATCGCTTGTACTGGATCGTACTTCTATGGTCTATCTTTGTACGTCTAGAGATGTAGTAAAGATGATGAGCCCGTAAAGATGAGATCTATAATGACTCATGTTTGACCATGGAATTGAGTGTAAGATCATCACTTGTCTCTCATGATCTTACTCAGATCATTAGATTGAGTTTGTGTAACAGTATCGAATTTCTCAATAATCAGATGTGTGTGTGAATCAAAAGTCATGAGACTGAAAGACGCGCGCAGGTGCGTATAGAGAGATGAGAGTAAGGTAATAGCACTCAGAGGGTTAAAGGATTGTCTCTATAGAATTGTTCATGACACTATCGAGGATAATTTCGTCAGAGTAGTGATTCTAGATAATGCTCGCAATATCGAAGTCGGTGAAATGAGTTGAACTCAATCCTCAAAAAACGCTGCGCGCATAACACAATCTCTCAATTGAGCTGTAGTAGCTTGTACAAAAGTGGTGGACTGAGAACCATCTCGACAAGCCAAACGGAGCAGTACATACTAGCCGTTCTAGATTGATTAGGAGTTATCATGCGAGCTCATTTTGCTAGTACATGTATCCATAACTAGGTCTCAGATCGCTCTCTTGGTATATAGCCACATTGAATCTGTATGTCCATATCATAAGTCGAGGTGTCAGTATGCACTGAGTGTGGCTTTATGTCACCTGGATTCTTGTGGCAGATAATCTCGATAGAAATGAGTATTGATATCAATAGGTCTATAACATAGAAAAGTTGTGCTCTACATCCTAAGGCTCAATTCAGCTAGAAATGAGAGAATACGTGTACTTCGCGCACTAGACTCGACACTCAAACACACTCTGACTAAGAATAGAATAATCTTTATATGCCGCTTGTGTGTGTGAACCACATCTCCCGCCCTCCCCCCCCCCCCCCCCCCCCCCCCCCCGTGTGTGTGTTTGTGTGTGGCTATATTTTTAGATACCAGTTGTCAATACAAGTTACAGAGTAGCTAATGCCTCCACAACGATGTATCTCAATGTGTGTGACTGCTGTTCTAGAGCTTGAATCATATATAGTGAATGTTGTGATTCATATTGCCTAATCAGTATCACTCGAGATCTCGCTTACTATCCTAGTTGTCGTTTTACTGGTAGAGCGACGCTGACATATGGTGTCTCTATGCCTTAATAGAGCTTCTCTGTTATCATATGCAGAGTAAGTCGGTAATATACGCGCTCACATACTCTAATGCTACCCTCTGAGAACTTGAGAGTGATGATATGATGGAAGTGAGTATGTCTAGAAGTAGTAGACTCTGTATCATAGGATGTAGTTAGAAGAGTGATAGCGATGTCTGCCAAATCATATGCGTGCCCTGCTCACATATGTTCAATATGTTTTCTATCCACATAAACTGCATCTCTTTTTTGCCACAATTTTGTCAGACGTCCTTACATTTATGAGCGATACAACAAATATGTCACAAGATGTCTAACGATCCCCCTGGAAATCAAGTGACTCTACTCACTCTGATATTTTCAAAAGTCCTAGTCACTCAATCTTTTATATGTCCCCATCAACTTCTTGAAACGTAAGTGTCATAGAATACGCTGTGGATAGCTATTCGTTGTATTGTCGCCACCGTCACCTATTTACACAGACCTTTTGTCCGCCCACACGCCACCTATATAACAGGTAACTTGGAGTTCTCTCTAAAAAGATTAGGCTTTCTATGGACGAGTACTATACGAGGATCGAGATGAAGAGTAGTAGATAATATATTACAACTGTACCGATGCTCGCGTAAGATTCAGGACTCGCGAATCCATCCCTCGCAATTGAATAGAGTTATTTTTAATCTATTCTGCAAAAATATTAAAATCATAAAATACTAAATACTCCAACAAACCATACCCCTATTTATACCTTGTCTTCACCACACACGTCTCATTAACAAGATGTGTTAATCTCGTACAAATGTTCTCATAGACAAGTGTCAAGGAGTGAGCAGATATAGCAATGGATCTGTAGGTCATTCGATTAGTAGCATTATATTACCGTTCTGAAGAAAAATAGATAACAACACTCCATATCTCTGAGATGTCGATGTAGTGCCATCTAAACAAAAATGACCGGAAGGAAGAGACCAAGATAATGCCACAATGTCTCTCAAGCGAGAAAATATGACATGGTCCAAACCCACTACGCCTCCCCAGCTCATCCTCTGTGTAGTGTACCCCTACCGGCGCCGTGAACCTTATGTACTTAGCTGTAATAATACCCCCCCCAAAATCACACCACCTCACCAAACTTACCTACTAACACATACTTTACCGATTCTTCCTGACCACACAACTGAATTATGCAAGAGTATCACGATCTACTAATCTTCGATAGATGATTCAGTACACGAGTTATAAGAATGTAGAGTAAGAGAATTCATAAGAACCCTTCGAACAACAATACACCAATAGGAGCATAAGCATAACCCAGAACGCGCAGACCTAGTGGATCTGAGCCCAACCGTCTAGCCCGCGAATGTTAACACTAGAGTTATGCTGAAATCTCAAATTTAGCCACCTCTTCATGCGAACACTGAGATATCATCTGCAGATGTGTCGAAGTACATGAGAGTCACGATCCAATTTCATTCATTATCTATATGGTATCACGCAGTATTCTCTCATCATAGCTAATCTTTGAGGAATAGAGTATGTATCTCACGTTAGAGATGCGTCTTGAAGTACCGCGTTGGGATCTGAACACGCAATCTTATTCTGTACCCTATCAGTGCTCGAAACGCATTCACGATGAGGCTCCCGTTAGATCTGTCGTGATCCACAAGAATAGTGCTCGCGATATAGAAGCATGACGCCGTCACTATATGAGTCATGCGAAGTGATAATTGTATATCCTACTAATATGATTTTATATGCGCGAACCAACATATACCAACGCCCACACCCACATACAATTCAACCTCAACACACCTTACCTCTCCACCTTCCCCGAAGTAGCACCTGAGAGAGCTCAATGTGTAAGTGTAGACATGTACAGATCGAGAGATCAAAGACCAGCGGCAACCTCCTGATGGCGGAAGACTATAGTTGTGCTCTATATGTGTCTTCTTTGTGTTTTGTATGTCCTCGTATTGTCATTGTTTGCTATGATAGTTAGCATCTTTCGCCGTGACAGCCAATACGACACCGCGCGCTACACCTGGACTCTTAGTAGATTCGCCAGAGAACTCTAATGACATACGGGAGCTCTTCGTGATTAAGAGAACTACTCATATGTGCAGATACGCTCATTAATTGCGAGATGCGCCCCGCGATGAACGTAAAGTGTCGTCGAACGTGTTCAAGTCATTTGATTTTCTTGCGCACAATCTGGACCACGACCAGAACATACAAAGCGAGTCACTCAACGATCTAAGTGCTACAGAATACTATCCTGCAAGATAGATTCTGGCCTTTCCTTCCTCACCAGGGCAAAACACTCTCAAATGCTCGACTCGCAAGCTTAATGTGAAAACAAAGCCTACAAGAGCACATGCAGGCAATCACTACTAAATACACTCTGTCGCTCCGCTCTCAAGTGAACTATGTGACGCGAGCGACACGACGATGTATTGAGACAGAGCTTGTACTATGTCCCACTGAAGTCTGACTCATATATTGATATAGTGCCCTCGCAGACAATATACTAAAACTTAGGTTCTTGACAAGTTGTTCTCTCAGGAAGTGAATGCGAGAGCATATCTTTTACAATTTTGGCATGTCGTTGTGAAGTGCTCACGCACACTCTCTTCGCATTTAGTTTGCCTGTGTGTCGCAAGATCTTGTGAGAAGCGCAGACTATAGGGAGCTAACTGTAATGAATATTGAGCATACCATTGTCCTCGCTGATTATAATCTCGTATATGTGTCACTGTACTGTCCTGTGTCTATGTCGTTCTTCCATGTCAATAATCAATATTGACCCACTCTATCATGAACTCTCACCACTCTGTATGAAGAAATAGAATTAGGTATATGTTGATCAGCATTTCATGTATGATACTCGAGAAGCAGATGTCACTCCTACTGAGCTTCAGATATATCGCAATAGAAGGCAATACAGTGTGAAAAGAGAAGCGCACGTGCTATCGCTCCTTATTTTGCAAGGTACAAAGATTGTACCTAGCTCATATGCCCCACTAATCTTCCCCTGAAACCCTATATTTTTAACCATTATCTTGGGATCTCTCTCTGAGATATCATGATGATAGCTACAGAAGTAATCGCGAGACGAGCCGAAGAAGAGAGACTAAGTTCGTAGGAGAGTACGCTCGTGATGATCGCATGATAGTGTGAGAGAGACATGGAAGACCATAGACGTATGGGTAGAGCTTCTCTAGTATCGGTACATTAAGTTGTGAGTGTATTAATGTGATTGTGTCTTTATTGTGATACGACGCTGTACGGGTGCTTTGCCGACGCGACTACTATCTCTCTACAGCTAATGAAGCCTCAGAGTAAGAGATGAAGACGCGCAGTGGACTCATCTCTTGTGCGAAGGTCTTCTCTGTCATTATATAGGAGTGACCTCAATGTACCAATCAGTGATGTAGAGATAATGTGCGCGCATTAGAGAGCTACCATAATTTATATCATCAGCATCCATTCGTGATTGTTGACAAGTCTTTCGTGTCTTAGGGTATTATAGCTGTTGCCCTAAGATAGCACACACAGTGAGGTACTGCGAACAAGTTATCATGACGAGAAAACGTTTGCTAGCAGTCATCTCTTGCTAGCTTGCGTTTGTAGTATACCCCCCGTCCCCCGCCGCCCTCCCTTGAAACATCTATGTAGAGACTCTGACAGTGTTTTCAACTCCGCGCTGATATTTTAAGTGATAAGATATATTACTATTTCGTACCAAATTTATTCGGTGCACATGAGTCTCTCATAGCAATGACGTGTGGTCCTATAAAAACTCTAAATCTTTTCATTGCATCGTGTAGAACCCTATGATTCTCGAGAGAACCTTCGTGTTTGTCCTCAAGATTACGCATTTTGACTAATGTGATACAAACCCATGATGATCGCACACATGAGACTTTGTTGGATCCCTAATCCAGTTTGTAGATCCTCTATCTTCAGAATCGATAAGCATCATAGTGAGACCGCCGCTGTCCGCACAAAAATTCAGCCCTCAACTGGTGTCATATCTGTCAATTTGAATTTTAGATAAAATAAATTGGTGTATCCTCTGTTTATTGAGAACATCTTAAGTAGACTATGGAATCAGTACGTTGTTGTATGAGAAACCATTAGTAGCTTTCTCTCTCTTATCCCCTCTGCAATTAGCATCTATAGTGTGTAGTTGATAGCTTTGTGTCATGAATATGACAAATCGGGTGTCTCGAGGAAAATTTTTTAGAAACGATACCTAAGCAAATGCATGAATCTACTACACATGTCAGAGGTTGCGTTCTCAGTATATAGACCTACTGGATAAATCATGTCACGCGATCACCACCCCCCAGCTGACAGCATAAGTCCAGTAACCATGTACTCCCAATACACTTCACACCGTCGAGTGTTAGCCTAGTACCAGCTGGCCCCAGAGCCCCTCTCGTCAGCTCAATGTCTCTCACCAAGAGACAACCCCCCCCCCCCCCCCCCCCCCCCCCCCCCCCCCCCCCCCCCCCTGAGTGAACCACACAATTCTTCCCACCACGGAGTTCAATCTCATTGTGAATACCTCTGAAACTCTTAGATAGAAAATATGGCCCTGACTATCGCTTGTGAAACCATTTATCCCTATAGAGTCTTTATTAACTACTAAGGCTCCACCTAACCTGCTGCAGGATCGGCAGATCAGCCTGAGCTAACTCGGAGGAAGAAGAAGTGATTAGAATAGTCCCATAAGCGCCACGCCTGTGTATATGCGAACGAATCTGCATATGTCAGACGTAAATGTGACCCACATTGCATTGTGATTCGTATTAGTCGCGATCACAACTCTATTTCCTACAAAGTATATGTACTCATACTCTATATCTCACTAACTCATAACTACATAACACTGCGCTGTCGATCCTTCCACCTGATATCACAATTGTCACGCTTCCACCACAGCCCATGTGCTCGCCCTCGCATACAAAACATACCATTGACAGACCCTAGATGTAACAACTTTCAGATCGTGTGACATAGCATCACGTGTTCTTCAACATCCGAATCTCCCACCAATACGTCAGACATACGCGCCGCTTTCATGTCTATAGTCAAGAGAAACCATGAAACACTGACTAACCACATCTGATCTCAAGAGATCCAACGCGCCCCCGAACCCATGAGGCCCACGCTCTCCCCCTCTGTCGTACAGCGAACCCTGTCCCCAACATCCCACACATTTCAACTTATAAACTATTCTTGATAACGCTTCACTACGCTCAATGTGACATCAGTAGCAATCTAATTCCATCCCCGGAAAACGACCCAGCCCGCACTCTGAACAGTCCCCCTCACCCACAGCCGCCTCCACCTACACCCCCCGCTCTCCCCACCATGTCCTTCCCACTATGTCTCACACACCCACCGAGCAGATAAATGATGAATATAAGATGTAATTGCAAAGACGAGTCTATAGTATGAAGACTGTTTGTACAGCTACACAAACGATGTAATCAACCTTATGACACCGTCATGTAGCTGATTCTCGAAAACTGTATAGTGTTAGGCCTGTCCCATATGACTCTCGTGATTGTCCTCTCAGTTGTAAACCAAAACCAGCCTGAACCATCCAAATATAATATTAACAGAGTCCTGGCCATTCGATGTCTCGCATAACAAATCCGTTCTGGCATACTAATTAAGGAGATGTTTGTAGGACATATCACACGACGAATAAACCCACAATAAAATAGGAGCACCGATCCCCTCCCCTAATTCCCCCGCTCCCCCCACCCCCCCCCACAAACCCCCCTCCACCCTGGAGAGTCGTACCGCTACCCGATAAGACTAAACACACTATAACTCACCTTCACCACTTAAAATCTGCCGCCCCATGATCGATATAACTCCGCTCGACGGACGTTCATAAAAATACCACTGTATGAAATAAAAAATATGATACGATTGACTCGTAAAGCTTTCTATTGTAGTTCGATGTATCGTATTAGTATCGGACTATCAATATTTATAACATTACGTAGTTTGTGAGAATGCCTTATGAAGCAAATAGAGCTCTACCAGATCATATGCGCATTTATGCGAGAGCCAACAAGATCGCCTTGTCAACTTAGTGAATGTGTATCTCGCTGATAAAGTCCCGATATATCGCTCGGAATAGGCCCCCCTGCTACTGTTAGTCCAGGAGGCCGTGATAGAGATCACGACCTCATACTTTAGATACTACCCGTATCCCATAATAAGGCACTCTGCGGCACTATGGCAACACACACACTAAATTACAATCAAATGTCCTCAGTAAAGTTATCTTCGAATGTGATAGCCGAGGAGCATAGTGTCGTTGATACGACAGATGAAGTGAGTGCGCTCCGAACGCTTTTGCGCTACGATTCGCACATATATTATGATGTGTTGCCTTGAAGAGCTGCCTTTTGTTGATGCCCCGGCTATTATGTTTCGTGTGTGTGTGTTGTAGTGATGTATGTGAATGTGTTGTGTATCTAGAAGGAAGGATTTATAAAGACAGGTCCCACTTGATTCTAAGCTAATTCCAAAGAATAGTTTTGTTTCTAGTTTGTCTTTTAGTCTTTTCAACATTTATACTAGAAAAGGTATAACATCGACTCCGCACGCGAATCACACTAGGTGGTCTCGCGCTAGCTCTGCTTGATAGCTTCCTGAATGAGAGTGACAGAATACTCCCGTCTCTATCAGGCAGTATCAGATATATAAATAGAGAGTTGATGTTTATGTTGTTTATGTATGATAGAATTAGTAGAGTGATATTGAGCTCAGCGACGTTATTCTTCTCTAATCTATTAAGTTCTTGTCATCCGTATTATGAGATCCCAGAAGAGTATAGAATAGTTAGTAGTGTTGAAGATCAAGAAGTTTGAAGTGGGAGGGGTGAGGAGTAGAGTGGTGTTGTTTTCGGAGGAGAGCTAGTCTGAGTGTCGTAGTAAAGAGAAGAAGAAAAGAATAAGAGAACCCCCTCCGCTCCCCCCCCCCCCCCCCCCCCCCCACCAGAAAGAGAGAGTATCGAGAGAAAGAATGCCTCATGTTTGGAAGTAAGATAGACAGATTACAGAAAATAAACTCATATGCACACTTCCGCACTCCCACACCCGATGCCGCTATCCTACAACCAAACCCCCACACCACAACAACTCAACCCCCCCCCCCCCCACCCCCAAACCCCCCACCCCCAACCCCCCCCCCCCCCCCCCCCCCCCCCCCCCCCCCCCCCCCCCCGCCCCCCCCCCCCCGCCCCCCCCCCCCCCCCCCCCCCCCCCCACCGACAACCCCCCTCCCCCCACCCCCCACCCCCCCCCCAGTGCAGTGTAGTGCTATGCACTATAAAATTAATAAATAAGAAATAAAAATAATATATATTTTTTTTGAAATTTTTTAAATATTTTATAAGAGAAATAAAAGATGGAAATGAAATTTTTTTTGGCATTTTAAAATTTTTATAAAAGAAAATAAAAGAAAATAGAAAAGAAAATATTTTTGGATTTTTAGATATTTTTAAAAAAAATTTCTTTGTATTTTTTATGTTTTTTTAAATATTTATACGAAAATAAACTTTCAAGACAAAAGGGTCTTCAAGGCACTAACTACAAACACCACGTGTAAATCGTACACCACTCCCCGTTAACGGCGCCAAAAACTGATTCATCATAAACGACTAGTCGAATAATAGTATATAAGTAATCACGTCGGATAAAAAATTACTTTAGAAAAAGTAATAGTTTATCTTCCGGATGTCGTGTCCCAACGAGATATGATTTTGAAATTCACGAAAGCGTTTTGTTTGATGCTTGATTGCCAAATATTTTTGCTTTTGATTTAAAACTAAATATAAAATAAAACTAAGCTAGATTATATCTGAAATAACTAAATAAGCAAGCATCGAACGAAAAGAGTTATTATATATATAAAGATTTGTTTGCTAAGTGAATTGTTTAGATTCCTTAAGTGTGAATTATTAATAATGAAGCTTTATCGACGAATCAATTTCTTTCTAATAAATCATTTTCTCACAACGTTGGTTTTTATTGAAAACAATTTTTATCAAGAGATAGATTACTAAATTAATACCTAATTATTCTAACGGCTTTTGCCCGCTCGAATAACCAAAACACTAATTTAAGTAATATAAAAAATCACTAATCAATATTTTCACTTTTATAATCACACTTAATTCACTAAACAATTTATCACTTAACAAGCATAAATAAAATCTACTCACTAAGCATACTAATCAACAAATAAGCAAACATAATTATTTAGCACGAGTATTTATTTATTTTTTGGAGTTTATTCTTTTATATGTTGTTGGATGAAGAGGGACAGGGTGAATCAGCTTGATGATTATTGGCTCGATGACATTAGGGTTTTTCACTAAACCCTAATCCAAAGTTATTTATGAATGTTCTTGGTTCGTTATTCAATTTGGGTTCTTTTGATTGAATATGCTCATGATACGACATGTAATCTGAAGATCAAGAAAGTTGTATTGTATCAAGTGTTTGAATTCATGACTACAAGATTATCAAAGATACAAGAAAAGTAACGTGTTTGTGTTGCTTATTCGTGTTTGTACTGCCATGAGAATGATGAATTAGTGACAGCCTAGTAACAGATTAGTGACACTTAAAGCGTCACAAAAAGGCATGAGAGGAAGGAGTAATCAGATCTGTGACAATTTAGTGACAGATAATGTGTTGCTACAGGCTATGGGAGGAAGGAGAATGCTAATTTGTGATGGATTCGTGATAGCTTTATGACACTAAAAAGCGTCGTCTGGATACTTAAAAAAAGGTATCCTTAAACAGTGGTTATAAGTTAGTACTGCTCGTTGTTCTTGTTACTACTGTTGTCCTTATTAATTAGTAATGTTATTAATGTGTTTGTATTGTTGGCCTTAAAAAGTTAGTATTGCTCGGGTTTATAGTGTATACTGCAAGTTTTCATCAAATATCAGACAGTGAAGGCTTTTAGTACTGTCAGTTATGCCTGATATCGGACAACACACGTCAGAAAGTTATCGGACAACACAGGAAAACCAAGTTTGTTTGATTTTGGTTTTTATTCTTTGGTTTTCGAATTGGAAGAGTACAGGTTGGTTCCAACACATACAATTTTGATTATTGGTTTGTTTAGAAGGTTCTTGGACAAACAGAAGGTTTTTGGATCATGGTTTACATGTTCTTAACAGATTTAAAGGCTCGTATTTTTGGATTCATTGGAATAATTGGTTACGAAGATAGTTATTTATCACTTATTTGGAGTTAAAGTTGAGTTTCATAGGTTTGTGTTTTATCATATCTCAAATGGCTTACAACGTTTAGAGATAACTTGTTCGTGCTTAGAAACGATATGACAAAGACTTGTCAATCTAGCAAATGCCCCCTTAAAAGAATTTCGTCCCCGAAATTCAACTACTAACATCACTAAACAAATGCGGGTACTTCAATTTCATCTGATCTTCACGTTCCCACGTGAATTCAGGGCCACGTTTCGAATTCCACCGAACCTTGACGATGGCAATCCTACTACGCTTCAGCTTCTTAAACTCTCTTTCCAAAATTTCCACAGGCTCTTCCACAAAATTCAACTTAGCATCAACTCGAATCTCATCCAAAGGCACTTGCAGTGTTGGATCAGCCAAACACTTCTTAAGGTTCGACACGTGGAACGTGTCATGAACACCATTCAACTCCTCAGGCAAATCTAATCGATAGGCCACGGGGCCTACTTTCTCAATAATCTCAAATGGTCCAACAAATCTAGGTGCTAATTTCCCTTTCTTCCCAAAGCGTACTACACCTTTCCAAGGAGACACTTTGAGCAAGACATAGTCACCTATACTAAACTCTAGAGGCTTCCTCCTCTTTTCAACATAACTTTTATGGCGATCTCGCGCAGCCTTAAGTCTATCCTTAATCTGCGAGATCTTCTCAGTAGTCTCTTGCACTAACTCATGTCCTATCAACTGACCTTCTCCAACCTCAGCCTACATAATTGGCGAACGACACTTTCTACCATACAATGCCTCAAACGGAGCACATCTCACACTAGAATGATAACTATTTGTTGGGAATTATATTTGAGTTGATAAGACAAAACATATGAAAGATGAAGGACTTAAACGACAAAGGAGGAATTCTTTAAAAGATGGAATATTACAGAAGATTTCCTAGAAGATAATTATAAAAGTTAGGAAGATTTAGTTGTTTCCTAATACTTATCCTTTGTAAACCTAATATCTCTAGTATATAAAGAGATATAGGTCGTATAGTTTTCTGTGTGTCAAAGATGTAAACACCAGAAAAGTGTGTGTGTGTGTCTAGGCGTCAAGTTCTCTAAGGAGATGCCTAGGTTTGGTTGGTTTAGCCTCAAGGATCTTTGATTCATTGTTATACTTTAGATAACACGTTCTACCATTGATCAAGGTAGAATTGGGGCTTATAGTAGTCATTGTAGAGAAGATAATGATGAAAACCTTGTTAGAGTAACATTGATATTCTTATTCTGCTGCATGTTATGTTCAATGTTATTATCCTAGATATATATCTAAACAATCTGAGCTTACAATGATTCTTTAGTTTTCACAATTAGTATCAGAGCCTCGTGGCTCGTGATCTAGGATCTACAAGGTGTTTTGGTGTCGCATCTATCAAGAAAAGAGGTACGAATTTTCTTTCTTGGTTATCATGTCGAATCTGGTGATATTAGGGTTTTTCAGCAACCCTAATTCAATATAACAGGAAGTTTGTTTAAAATTGTTTTTGATTGGTTCGTGACAACAAGATGGTTATTGATTGGTTACATAATTCAAGCGTTCTTTGGAACTTATTCTATGAAAAGAATCATTAGCAGTTGGTGAGAATGATGAATTAGTGATAGTTTAGTGTTAGAAAAAGTGTCACTAAAAGGAGTTGTCTGGATACTTAAAAATTTTTATCCTTAAACAGTCCGTATTTTATGTTTATACTGCCAATGGCAGTTAATACTGCTAGCCTTATTTTTGAAGGTTAGTGCTGCTGCTTATGATTATATTAGTACTGCCAGTTGAAACTTTGTACTGCTAGCAATGGGCTTAAAGAAGGTTTATACTGTCAATAAAATTTTAGTACTGTTCGTTGATAATTAGTATTACTAGCAATGAAAGTTTGTACTGCTAGCCTTGTCAGATATCGAACAACACATAGTTTTTGGATCTCGTACAACAGACACAAAAGGAAGTTAATATTGTTGTGGTTATTAGTATTGCTAGGGTTAGCAGTTACTACTGTTGGACTTAAACCAAGGTTTGTGCTGCTCATATATTTTTAATTCTGCCAATAGAAGGAGTTACTACTGTTGGTTGCTACTAATTGGTTTAAGGGGAAGATAAAAGATTGGGGTTTCCTCCCGCGTGCGTAAAAGGAAGGGTGCCATTGCCTTCTGGGCTGGACCCAACCTAGTTGTGTGGGCTCGCTATGCCTTCTGGGCTAGGGGCCATGTAGCCACAATTTCTGTTCAAAAAAAACATATTGGGATTTAATTTAAATGTTCTTAAATGTTTAAAAGGCTCGTATAGGTATTTAATGGATTAGTTGGTTACGAAGAAGATTGTTTATCACTTATTTGAAGTTGATGTGGAGTTTCACAGGTTTGTGTTCTTATCATATCTTAAACGGCTCACAACGTTTAGAGATAACTTGTTCGTGCTTAGAAACGATGTGACGAAGACTTGACAAATCTAGCAAAGGTGTGTGATCTAACTTATGGTGCTCAATGCTCACATTTGCTATCACTTTGGTTATGTGTCTCATAGAAGATGAGGATTTTGTCAAGAGGTTGCGATCTACTTATACTTTGGTCTTGGTATGAGTTTGACGTCACGTGGATAGTACAAGATATAAGACACAAGTTTGGGTTATTCTACTTCAGCATCAAGTTCGTTATACTTAGTTTTCTTCATCAGTAATCATTACATAGAGCCTACAGAATTGAAGATTCAAGAAATGGTTAACATATGGGTTTCAGGGGAAGCTTATTGTTAAAATGTTTAACCATTTACATGCACCACATGAGGTGAAGGTTTTTACTACTGTAAGTCATTATTACTACTGCTAGTTTAAGTTTCTACTGCTCAAGTTCATTTATCTTAAGGCGCGTCATGGAGGGTAATTTGAGTTGTTGGAAGGCTGGATTAGAAGTGTGATAGTGGTTTGTGGTTGTCGAAATCAAAGTTGCATACTTTAGTCCCCTATTTGATTATGACAAAAAGGGGAAGAAGGCGTTACAAAGATGATTTGCAACTTGTAGATCCTTGGTGGTATAGTTCTATTCTTTCATATATATTAGCTTCAGGGGAAGAAGCTCGTGCTTATTTTGGTTTTGTCATTATCAACTAGGGGAAGATTGTTGGGAATTATATTTGAGTTGATAAGACAAAACATATGAAAGATGAAGGACTAAAAAGAAAAAAGGAGGAATTCTTCAAAAGATGGAAGATTACAAAAGATTTCCTAAAAGATAATTGTAAAAGTTAGGAAGATTTAGTTGTTTCCTAATACTTATACTTTGTAAACCTAATATCTCTAGTATATAAAGAGATATAGGTCGTATAGTTTTCTGTGTGTCAAAGATTTAAACACCAGAAAAGTATGTGTGTGTGTCTAGGCGTCAAGTTCTCTAAGGAGACGCCTAGGTTTGGTTGGTTTAGCCTCAAGGATCTTTGATTCCTTGTTATACTTTAGATAACATGTTCTACCATTGATCAAGGTAGAATTAGGGCTTGTAGTAGTCATTGTAGAGAAGATAAGGATGCAAACCTTGTTAGAGTAACATTGATGTTCTTATTCTGCTGCATGTTATGTTCAATGTCATTATCCTAGATATAGATCTAAACAATCTGAGCTTACAACGATTCAGGATCTTTGATTCCTTGTTATACTTTAGATAACACGTTCTACCATTGATCAAGGTAGAATTGGGGCGTGTAGTAGTCATTGTAGAGAAGATAATGATGAAAACCTTGTTAGAGTAACATTGATGTTCTTATTCCACTGCATGTTATGTTCAATGTTATTATCCTAGATATAGATCTAAACAATCTGAGCTTACAACGATTCTTTAGTTTTCACACTATTGTTATACGAAAACTCGACCAACAAAAGATGAACATCTCAACTTCCTCCGAAGTTCAGGACGCACGCTCTAAGCATGTCTTCCAAAGTCTGGATAGTACGCTCACTCTGACCATCGGTCTGAGGGTGATAAGCCGTACTTCATGTCTAAACGAGTTCCTAATGCCTCTTGCGTTGTCTGCCAAAACCTTGATGTGAAACGACTATTACGATCTGATATAATCGAGATCGGCACACCATGTCTAGCAACTATCTCAATCAAATACAATCAAGCCAATCTATCCATCTTATAATCCTCATGTATAGGTAGAAAATGAGCAGACTTAGTCAATCGGTCCACAATGACCCAAATTGTATCATGCCCACTACTAGTCCTGGGAAACTTAGTTACAAAATCCATTCTATTCTTCCCTAGTTCCATTCGAGAATCTCAGTTGCTGGAGCAAGCCAGATGGCTTGATGCTCTGCCTTAACTTCTGACAAGTCAAACAGTTACTAACCATACTCAGCTATGTAATTTTTCATTCTAGGCCCATCAATACCCATAGCTTTCATAATCTAATACATCTTATCAGCTCATGGGTTACAGAGTACTTCAGACTTTGGCTTTCATCCATTATCAGGGTTCATCACTCAACCTTTTAAAGGTACCCATATTTGATCAGGTAGTACAAAGTCCCGATCAAATTCTTTGTTATATCATCTCATCCCAAACCTTTCTGGTAATCCTGTTAAACTAAATCCAAAGATTCCTCTGAGTCGACCAGTCATCCTTATCCTTAATACTCGACTACCCCCCCCCCCCCCCCCCCCCCCCCCCCCCCCCCCCCCCCTCCCCCCCCCCCCCCACCTCGGGCCCCCCCCCCCCCCCCCCCCCCCCCCCTCGTCAAAACCTAGCTTAATACTCTTTAGGCTTTAGTCTTTCCTTCTACTTAGGGCATTCAGCCACCACATTCGAGTTAACCGGATGTAGCGAATTTTCACATGTTCATAATCACTAAACAACTCTATCCAGCGACGCTGTCGCATATTCAACTCTTTCTGACTAAAGATATGCTAAAAACTCTTATGATCCGTATAAATGACACTCTTTGTCCCATATAGATAATGTCTCTAGATATTAAGTGCAAACACAATCGCACCCAACTCCAAATCATGGGTAGTATAATTCTTCTCATGAATTTTCAACTGCCTAGACTCATAGGCTATCACCTTACCTCTTTGCATTAAGACACAACCTAGTCCTATCCCGGACGCATCATAATATACCACAAAGTGTTCTAGTCCATCAGGGAGAGCTAGGATAGGCGCATTACACAACTTATCCTTCAAGGTTTAAATGCCAATTCCTGTTCCTCACCCCAATCGAAAGTCTTACATTTCTGAGTCAAGATAGTAAGAGGCTTCGCTATCTTAGAAAAGTTTTCAATGAACATACGGTAATATCCAGCCAACCCTAAGAACGAACGAACCTTAGTCGGAGTTCTAGGGGATTTCCAATTCTTAACAGCTTCAATCTTACTAGGGTCTACATGAATCCCATTACCATTTATCACATGCACAAGAAACTGCACTTCTCTTAGCCAGACTTCACACTTAGAAAACTTAGCATATAGTTTCTCTTTTTTGAGCCGTCGCAAGACTAACCTTAAGTGTTCTACATGCTCTTTTCGAGTCTTAGAGTAGATTAAGATATCGTCTATAAACACTATCACAAACTTATCAAGATAAGGCCTACAAACTCTATTAATCAAATCCATGAATACTGCTGGTGCGTTAGTCAGACCAAAGGGCATTGCTGTGAACTTGAAATATCCATAACGAGTTCTAAACGCAGTCTTTGGAATGTCATCCTCATGCACTCTCAGCTGATGGTATCCAGACCTAAGATCTATCTTTGAGAAAAACTATGACCCTTTCAGTTGATCAAATAGATCATCAATCCTAGGAAGTGGATAACGATTCTTAACGGTCAACTTATTCAATTCTCTATAGTAATACACATTCTAAAAGAACGATCCTTTTTCTTAATGAACAATACCGGTGCTCCCCAAGGCGACAAACTTGGTCGAATGAAACCTTTGTCTTAGAGTTCCTTGAGTTGTCTAGGCAACTCCTCCAATTCAAAAGGTGCCAAACGATAGGGAGACTTTGCTACCGGCGTTGCTCTAGGGATTAACTCAATTCGAAACTCAATTTACCGAATAGGTGGTAATCCAGATAGGTCATCCTGGAATACCTCAGGAAAATCTCTAACCACAACAATTTCTTCTTGTTTCTTATCTCCAGCCTTAACACCCATTAAAAATCTCGCTTTCTCTTCTGGTATCTCTCCTAATACTCTAAGCACCTTGCCATCTGGTAGTGGTATCCTCACTACTTTCTTATGGCAAATTACTTAAGCCTTATAATTAGACAACCAATCCATACATATAATCACATCAAAACTCTCATGGCAAAATGATTGTTCAAAGTAAACGTACCCGTCACAATATTCGGATCCTGGCGAGCTTCCTCTGCTCCTAACATGAATTCCCTACCCCTAGCCTGGTTCATTTAGTTTCCATGACTCTGACCCCCGTTATTAGCAGCAACTTCGTTTGGACGATTTTCTTCCGGTCCTTGTGCCATATTCAATCTAGGACAAGCTGACCTGACATGGTCGGTACTACCACACTCATAACATGCCCTAACAATTGGGTTTCTAGCATTGACAGGATTCACATTCCTCGATACGCCTCTACAATCCTTTGCCAAATGACCTGGGCGGTTACAGTTGAAGCATGTGAGACAAGGCCCTCCGGGTGCATGGTAGGAGTTGCAGGTGGTACATTTAGGCCAAGTACCCGTATTCTCTTTTCCTATAGGGTTTGCGATAGTAGCAAAAGCATTCCCAGTCATAGTCCTCTTATTATCATCCCTGCCATTCTTATCCTAGCTAGGTTCCCCCATATTTCCTCTTTTCTCAACCTTCTTAATTGATCCATTTCTCACAGCCTCATCGATCAGCGCACCAGAAATCTGCACAGCCTTTTGTACAGTCTTTAGCTCCGTTGCTGCCACCATCCCACGGATCTGTGGATCAAGGCCATACACATACCTCTCAATCATCCTACTTTTTGGAGCTACCAAATGTGGAACTAACCTAGCCAACTCATGAAACCTATCAGTATACGCAGCAGCCCCGACCATGGCGTGATTCCACAACTCAGATTCTAGCTTTCGCATCTCATGACCTTGGATCAAAAAATCTTGTATCTCATAAACTTAAAGTCATTCCATGAATACTAACAGCAACCTTCCGGCTTTCTAGCGTGCGGATCTAAGTGTTCACCACGTAAAACCTTACCATAAATGAACCGCAGTGGTATTTCCCTTTTTGGTCAATTACTACAAACCACACTCAAAATCCATGCAATATACTCCATTTTCTTAATCCATCGGTAAAGAACTACAAACACTCCTCTTTACCATCATTATGCCTTTAGGGTTACAAGCTAAGAACTCCTTATATGAACAACCTACTCGGTTACCATTTACTATCACATTCCCAACGTTCTCCTGAACGTTCTCATTAACCACATTACCATTTTGATTTCCAACATTTCCTTGGTTACCAACCTGAGCTAACATGGTGGGTAAGAGGTTCTGTAATTGTTGGGCAATGATTGTCGAGAAGTCGGGTGCTCCCCCATTGGCTCCTTGTACATTCCTATTGACTCCCTCTACACCCCATTAGCTCCCATTCCTTGGTCATTTTCTTGACTATTAAAATCATCAACACGCTCATCATTACCTTCCCTAGGTCTTCTACCCCTCCCACCACTACCAACCCGTACACCCGTTCCCCCTCCTAGTGATTCGGCAGCAGGCCGACCAGCACTTCGGGTCCTCATCCTTGGCGACACTATCTATACGAGGGAGAACATGGGAAATGTTAGGTAGACAGGAAGACTCGCATATATATAGAATATCTTACTATATATACAGATATACACATAATACCACCTTACGGTGTCAACATCGATTTGTGTGAACGACATTACTAAGTATGAGTGAGTTGTGATACACTTATAACTACGTTGGCCACCGTACTTATATTCGCATCCTTTCCCAGTCGTACTCAATATTGAGCTCACACATTTCAATGACTGACATATTTAAAGCACCAAACCGCGAACACGCGAAATCAAACAAAAGCGAAACACCGCGCACATAGATCCTATACACAACTATACGACGGATCTTAGGTTATAGTCTAGGTCAACCCACCTAGTTCTCTATAATCTTGGCTCTGATTACCAATCTGTCACACCCCGATAATGGCGGAAACTAGGGAGCGAAACATAATGATCAATCATAACACAAGATACAAAATAGAGAAAACTACAATGCATAAACTTCAAGTGTTACGAAGACCATCAACCTCGAACAACCTCGAGTGATGTCCCAAATCACTATCAAAATCCACAATCTCTTACAATCATCCAAAAGCCCTCACAAGGGTCCAAATTCAAACTTAAACCAAAATTTCCAAATACTAAAGCCAAATAAAATAAACAAGCGATGAAAATCCACTCGGGATACTTCTAAGCCTGCTATCACACATCACCAAACTATTCCTCTTTCACTTCACCTGAAAATGATACTCGAAAACGTCAACAAGAATGTTGGTGTCGTAGGTTTGACCTTAAACCCAAAAGTTGTGCCAATAATTCAACCAGTGGTCAATAGTGCTATATGACAGTGAATATATATGCAAACAACCATAGCATCACCGCTAATCAATAACCATATGTCACTTACGCACCTAAAGGGCCTACCAGCTGGAGCACTAAAATTAGGGCAGGACCACACACAAACCAGGGTAGGCGTACCCATTTGCTCTAATAATCACACAAATACTGGGTAGGCGTACCCATCCGATCCAAACAATCATGCAACACATAATATTCACATAGCACTCATAAGCACGTATCTTGTCCCAAAAACAAAACCACATTTCACACAGATCAATTCAAAACATTTCAAAACACATTTGAGTATCATTTTCTCCCAACGGAAAAGACTGTAAAAATGGGGCTACGAGAACTCACCTCAGGCAAGTCTTTAGCAACCAAATCTCAATCACACAAGCAAATGCAATGACGCCCGCACACGACCTAGTCCAGTTAATGTCCCAATTTAATCATCCATTTCCAAAACAATCTTCATGTTTGATGCATAGAGTTTAGACGCGTTATACAATTACTCATAATAATTTAGGTGGTGCTTTACCTTGTGGATGGTTGACGACAGTATCACAACAATTCATATCAATCTCATTATCAATAATACATATCATAACTTTTCTAGGGAAAAGGAATTGATAATTAATATACGTAAAAATTTATAATTAATAATTATAAATATATCTTGGTAAGTCCATTCGGTAACCTTAGTCATCTTGAAAGTAATCATATTAGAGTTAAAAATGAAACGTTTACTCATAGTATACATTTTTGAGATGTTTTGAGAAAAATTATATTTTTCGTCTTTTAGTGAATTTATTAAATAAAAAAAATAATCAAAAAATATTTTATTATTTAAAATCAAAATCATGTTTTTAGAAAAATTTCTAAGTATAAACTTTTCACGAAATTTCGACATGACCCGTACGCTCATACAATGTTTTCTAAGGTTTCAAACCTTATTTTCAACACTTTTTACCAATTCGACACTTTTCGACAAAATTCCAAAATCTCATCTTTAACTTTTACTAAAACTTTTTTCCAAAATATCGTTCAATATCACTTCGTAAACACATTTTCACTTCCAAAAGTCCGTCAAAACTCTCATAACGACTAAATATCGCTTATTGGGCTTTAAGTCCCAATAAGGGTACATTAAGATATTTATAAGTCCAAAATACGATCCAAGTCCAAAACCAAGGTCCATTTACATACATAAGCATATACTAATAAGTAGAAAATAATCCGGACCACAATAAGCCCTCTCATTAAGCTACGGCTTAAATAGACTTATTGGGCTGTGAGTCCATAAGCTTCAAAATATGTATATTAAGCTTGAAAATAAGCTAATAAGCTACGTATCGCATTTGGCTACTACCATAAGCCTAAAAAATAATCCACAACATACGCCATAACACAAAAATAGTCAAAATCACTTTCCTAGTGATTTTCGAAAATAACGTGGCATATAAGCCCAAAATAAGCCAAGAAATAGCTTAAAAATAAGCCCGAATAAGCTATACAAGCTACTATAAAAAAATCTATCTAGCAACATATATTATTTAACTATCACGACCACAACATCAAAACTACAAAAAATCCCTTTTTTTCCTTTTTACACCCCACGAACCAAACACCCCTTTATACATTCGTTTCATTTCTAAAAATCGATTTTCACTACGATCAACTTGTACAACTAACATCTATGCATCAAGATAAACCCAAAAGGACAAACGAAATTTAAATTTGAAAACTTACAAGAAAATCTTCAAAAATGTAGATTTCGACACGAATCGGACAACCCAAACGTTGTTTAAATGAATACCCAAACACTCGTATCAACCCGGAATATCACGTTCTCGATCAAAGTTGGAAAATTTATGTGTTTTTGTTGGTGGCTTAGGTCGGATGCACCATACACACACACACACACACACACACACAAGTGTGTGTTTTATTTTTTTGAAATAAAAATGAAATGAATGGAAACTTTCTAGTGAATGGAATATAAGTGTACATCTTTGGGACACATTAGCTAAAATAAAGCCACCTTGTCCCCTTAACCTCCCATGACCGGCTATGGCATCCAAAGGGGCCTCGGGTCTTTCTTTTCGTGTCGGGATCACTTAAATACTAGTAAAACTCAACCGTAAAATTTACCCCAAAGTTAATTAGCATTTTTATTCACCTTAAAAATATTTTCCATTAACCTAGAGTATTTAAACGACATATTTACACTTTAAACCCTTCAAAACTCATTTGGACATTAACGAACGTGTTAGACTCGTTTTTTCGACATTTCTTAAAATTCACGGGTCAAACCACCCGGAATACAAATAAAACAATAATATCTTCCAAAAGGGATTATTAATCACAATAAACCATAAATAACCATAATTCTCAACAAAATCACCACCGTCAACACGGTATAAAATCTAAATAAATTGACAAAAGTCAAATAGCCAAATGACTATAAATGAAATATTCAGAACACAAAAAGGGCAAAGGTTACATCCGTGAGCCTTGGCTTGTATTGTGGCTTATTCATCTAATTTATATTTGTTAATGGGCTTTAGTATTGGGCCTAAATTGGATTTCAAAACTATTAACAACATGTTAGACTTCTATTGGGCCTTAAGCCTCAATAGGTGTAAGCTAGTTATTTAAACACCTGGAATGGATCTTTGAGAACGATTTACAGCCGTGTAGTTAAGTTAGTCTTTTGGAGAAATGTATTTTGATAAATCGTTACGAAAACGTAGATTTTTTAATTTTGGCGGAATTGATTGGTTTTAGGGAAAATGTTTAGAAAATGAGGTTTAAAACCTCGGAAAACGTTTTATAAACGAACGGGTCATGTCAAAATTTTATAAAAATGTTATACTTAGAATATTTCATGAAATTTGTACTTTCTTAAAAACCTGACAAAAAGACGAAATAATAAAATATTATTATTTTAATAAATCGACTAAAAGCCGAAAAACATACTTTATAACATTATAAAATATTGAACTTCTATAAATGGTTTAGCGTAATAAAAACGCGTCTTTACATATAATCTATACAATTTAAACTAGAAAACTCGGGGTTACCGGATGAATTACCGAAGTATGCTTATGAATATCGATTTTCTAAACATTGTTATTTTACTTATCTATTTTCTTAAGTAGTATAAGTGTACAGTATCAAACATACATACTTAGTATATCTCCTTCGAGTCTAAATCACCAACCACTACGCAAGCAATACCACTAAAACCAGTAATACGAAAACATTTTCAAAACTCCTGTGTATCAAATCCAAATACACATTTCAAGCATAATTCTAAATTATTCAAATTGCTAGGTCGTGTCTGGGAGCCTTTGTACATCGTTGTTGACCTATCATATTCTCTGCTACTTATTATCTTTGTTAAGGTGAGTTCTCGTAGCCTCACTTTTTAAATACTTTTTAGTTGAAGAAAAATAATACTCAAATGCTTTTCAATGCTTTTCATCTATGCAAAACTTTAATTTCTTTTGGACAATCTTTGTGCTATGATGCTATGTGAACATGTCATGAGGACTAATCGAACAGATCTTCGAAACAAATCATTTTGTGCATGAGTTCTATATGAACCTTTATGCTAGGACAACTTTGCCGACCTAGGGTTAGCTCCAGCTGGTAGGCGATAGGTTCGGAGGACTATATGCGCGTAGAACATTATGGATTATGGATTGGATTGAATGTTATGATATCATGTCATTCTATTTCAGAATTCTATATACTAATGCATGCATTCTGTTTTCATATTGCACAATTGTCTGCTACTTAAATTTTGGCAAAGCAACTGGGTTACCTCTAAACCTACGAGCTCACCAACTTTATGTTGACCATTTCGAGTATCATTTTCAGGTGATGCAATTGCTTGTTAAGTTCAAGATAGAATGCCTTAGAGACCTAAGTTATCCCGTGAGGGATCATTGTTGAAGGATTTGCATTCGAGACTTGTTTTCATGTTGATGATCATAGATTATCCTAGACTTATCTTACCCCTATGTTGGGTGTTGGTTTGTAATTTTGAACTATGTGTTGTGGTCATCGACTATTTTGACACAAGTTTTCATACTTGTCATCGGAGGATGTTGTGACACTGTTTGATATGCATTTAGATTTCTCTATATTGTATCATGTGTTATGATAATTCTGTCCTCCGTCACGCATCGTGTTTCCGCCATTGTCAGGGTGTGACACCTAGGAAATACTTACACAGATCATCACAAGTGTGACAAAGCAATAAGATTAGGAGAAGCAAACTAAGGAGTAGTGCATGATTAAGTAAATACGTTCGTTTACCATATAAGTTCCCACCAAAATTAGTTTAGTTTAATTATTAGTTTAATTAGTCTAAATCAAAACCCACCTCTAAAACCTGAATTTTATCTGCTTTCATAAAAACATAAAAATACAAAAATAATCTTCTCTCAACCCCTTAGATCTTAGTTAGGTTTAGTTCGACTCTTTAGACGTTATTCCCCTAGAAAACGATAACAACCCCTGAGTCCTTGTTATACTACCCTGTAACGATTAGGTACTCTGCCTAGGGAGTTATAAAACTTGGTGTGTTTACAACGACCGCATCAAGTTTTTGGCGCCGCTGCGTGAGGAATAATATAGGTTCGGACTTTATCTATCTTAGGTCTACTCGCTTGATTCCTATCAAGTGAGATTTTTATTTTCTATCAATCAACTTTCTTGTTGTTTATCTTTTCCTCTTTCCCTTTGTTCGTAAAAACCCTTTTGTCTATTTTGTAAATAAAGTTGTCATTAAAAATGTATAGTTATAATTATTCTAATTTAGATAAATTAAGATGGTTAGCCGAAACCTTAAAGAAAGGCTTCCCTTTTAGGCCGAATAGTGAGACCAATGAACCCCCTTTGAGAACTTATCAACTTTGGAAGAAAACTTTCTATGAGGAGACCTATAAGTTAGATATTATGACTGAGTTACCTAAGTCACAGCCTAAGAAAGCATATAAGGAGGATTTAGAAAGTGAGATAGTTATGGTTAAGATGCCTAGTTGTATATCATTTTTAGGTTGTACAAATGCATATTATGAGCCTATAGGTAATCTAGATAAGATGGGAGATGAAGTAGAAAATCTGAGCCCACAAAGTACTCCACAAGTCCTACCAGCATTTGAGGAATACACACCGCCCGTGACTTACCCGGAAGAAGTAGAAGAGACTTTAGGAACCTCGATTGAGGTAGATCCTTTGGACCAAACAAAACTAAAGGATGTAGGTTTGAGTAATCATAACATCCCTCTTTGTTCTAGGGAAATTCCTAGTGTTGATGAATTGAAGCCTTAATTTTTACTTAATTTTTCACCCTTAGATGTAAATCTAGGAGACAAAAGAGGACACCCATCAACCCATATAGTCTGAATAGTTTTAGGATGAAGGTGATAGACTTTGTGGCCATTCATACACCACCTTCACCTCACGTGACGTCTTTCCACCCTAAGGATGTGTACTGCTACAATTACCGAGGATTAGGCGATCCCAAAAAACATTATAGATTTAAACCAGGTTTATTAGGACAAAGTGGATCCCTAGGTGTTGATTTTTCAAATTTAGAGGTGATAGAAAATAATTTCTTAGGATGACTTAGTTTTCTTGTTAAGCCAAAACAATTAGAGAAGGGTAGGATTAAAGAAACACACCATTTAGAGCATATAAATCAACAACCACTTTTTTAACATATAGCTCCTCTTCACCATAATGGTGTGTACCGTTACAATCACCCACACTCAATCTTAAGTGTAGGGAAACCCTCTCCTTTGTCTGTTAAATAAGGGTAGAGTTAGGCTCGTGACTCGAACAAAAACAAGCGCTTTTTGGGAGGCAACCCACTCTTTTATTTTCCCGCATCTTAGGAGTGTCATGTGAGTTTTAATTCTTTATCATTTGTTTTATATGTTTGAATTATGTGATCATGCTTTGTTTTGTTCTTAACTTCGTCTTAATTACAATCAAATGTGTTTTGCATCAAATAAGTGTAGGGGGAATATCCGGTTTATAAGAACCATTTTAAGCATATTAAATAAATTCTTTAGATTAATTCGCGTCTTGTGTCATGTTTGTTAGAGTCATATGTTTGTGCTCATAATTTTTATGGTTTATGCAGTATTTTTACAGGAAATAACTAATAAGATTGCGTGTAGAAATTTTTTCCAGGAAAACGAATGTGAATTTTTCACAGTGTCTGGAGACGGCGTCAGGATTTTTCCTGATGGCGTCACGTCTCTAGACTTGTGAAAATTCGAATTTTCTATTATTTTTGAAAAATAATTTTGTATAATTTTTAGAATTTGTAATTTTCCTAAAACTTGCAGAAAATCACGATTTCATTTAGCACATTCATCCTATCTTTACCGCTTTTGTAGTGTCAAAACCCTAATCACATCATTGTATATTATTATCTCGCCGATTTTACACTAGATGTATTGTTTCTTGTCTTTGATTTGTAGGTTATATTTGATGAGAAGAAGCTTTGGAGTTCTTAGGAGTTTCATATGGACGATTCTTAGATGACGATTTAACCAGCTTATCATTTTTTTCTTCTCCATTACTGAGAAAAACCAGGGGCGTACTAGTTTCTTTTCCCTTTATCCGTTTATTTGGGTACTTTTAAGAACATTAGGGATAACGTTCAAAATAAGTTTAGGGGGGAAATAAGCATTAGAAACTATTCCTTCAATTGCATTTGCTTTGTCCTTAAAATGATGAGTAATATACCGAAACATAGCGTAGAAGGTAAATTTGACCCAAATTAATTTTTTTATGGCACATACCAATGAAAACTGAGTATTATTAGCGTCTCATGGATAAGAAATATATGACTAGCATAAAAACCTTACCACTTTAAAAATTCCACCCCAAAATGTGAGGTTCGCCCCTAGATCTTTAAGAATTCATGTATCCATCTTTGATACCTAAGATAGTTTCACCTTTAGCTTTCTCAAGTTAAGGACTGAGAAATTGCATGTGTCGCTTTCATGGATTTGATCGTGCATGTGTGATTTTGTCGCCTTTTCTGGAGCATTTGGTTCGGTTAAAACTATATGAGAGTGTACCGGCAGTGTATTAAATTTTAGAACTTGTTTTAGTGATTCATCTCGAGACCGCTAGTGAGATCGCACTTATATGATTAGGATTTTCTAAATGTTAAGAGGCACTAGGATAAACCCTGTTTTAAGCCTGTAATTGTTATTATGGTCACCTCGATCATATAACTATACCCATTGCTTCGCACTCATTTTTAGTACAAGATACCCCTAGTAAACCCCTCCGAGCCTATCCATTTTACAGTTCTCGTAATTTTTTGGCAGATTCTAGATTATTAATGAAGAGCATTGCTTACACCCTTAACCCACTGTGTTAGGTTCAAGAAAAGTGTCGATTATGTGGTTTTATTATATTTAGTCATTAGTCTTTATTTTGTTAAGAATAATGTAGCTTGTAATAAGGTTTATTGTGCTAAAAGTAAGAAATAGCATAATTACTAAAGTCTAGGGACTAGAAGTGAAACATTAGAAAAATAAAGGAAGGGAAGCTTCATTCCCTCTTCTATAAATACCCCTCTTAATTACCATTAGGGGGTTAAGCCTTGTAATAATCTTTTCCTTTTTCCCTCCATTTTATAATATTTGAAAATTAAATACTTGCCTTCCTCTACTATTATCTCTAAGCTTTCATTGATGATCATGTATGATTCAAGATAATCAAGACCTAACAAGTGGTATCATACGCCATTATAGAATTAGAGTGATTCAATTTGTGAGTTTTTTTACACGTCCGAGAACCTCACGATGCAATTCGGTGAATTCGGTTGAGATTTTTGAGCTTTCGAGTAGTATTTTGGCAGCTATTTCAATTATTTGCACGTTATCGAGTAGTCTACCGGATTTTATTTGACTAATTCTTATGGAGTTTGTATTTTCGGAAATGTTTTACCATTCTCGGAAGGAGTTGTAGTAGTCTCGGATAATTTCTTTACATTTTTGGAAGTTTTTGTATCGTTATTAGTTTAGTTTCGGTAGAAAAAGTGTTGTAATAGATATATATGCATTTTCGGTTCTATCAAAAACGTATATTATGTGCTTATTGATAAACTCGGTTGCCTATCGAGTTTCATAAGTATTCATACATTTTTTGGTTTTATCGAAAAGTTTGAATCAGGATTTAGTGATTTAATATCAGAAATAAGCATACAAAGTCTTTAAAAATTACAAGTTCACGGTTGTATCATGGATTGGGATTTTGAAACACAAATTCGGTAATTACTAAACTCGGAAATCAAATTCGGTTCTATCGAATTTGGTGATTTAAGTGTTTTTGATTATTAAGACATCATAAATTTTGGTTCTATCGAGATTGTGGTTCTTGTTCATCCATATCATAAGCATTTGTTCAAAATTCGGTTCTATCGAGTTTGATTAAATCAATTTTTTGAAATAAAACAAGTTAATTGATTTTTGATTTAGAGTATTTTCGAGTTTACTACGTTTTACGAGTACCGATAGTATTCTTTGTCCGAGTTTTAGTTCTGTCCGAGAAGTGTATCAAGTTTCAGACTACTTGTTATCTGAGAAAAGTGTTGTTCGAATTTGACAACTGTTACCGAGTTTGGAAATTTTCTCACCAATATCACTCATTTTCGTCTACAAAGAACCAATATTTGAATCATAAGACATGTCGACATCACAACATTATCAACAATCCCGCTGCTGCCGTTTAAGGATAGGCCTCCCATGCTTGAAATGGGTAGTTATATACCATGGGCAAGTAGATTTAGACGATATATAAATCGAAAGACAAAAAACTGAAAGTGGCTTAACAAAGCACTTGATGAAGGTCCTTATTAGTTTCAAATGTTCGTTTCGAGTTATTCGACAGTACCAAAACTGCAGATTGCAGAGGATTTACAAGGTGATGCGTTATTGCACTATGATGCTGAAATGGAGCTCATGAATCTGGATCTACTTTCTATCCCAAATGAAATTTACAACTCTGTGGATGCTTGCACTACGGCTAAGGAAATGTGGAAAAGAGTTGAACGTCTGATGAGGGGCACTATACAAAACCAAGTTGATAGAGAAACTCGTTTTACAAGCGAATTTGATCAGTTTGTTGCTAAACCAGGGGAAGCACTTGTTTCTGTCTACAACCGATTTGCTCAGTTAATGAATGATTTTGAACGAAATAAAATTATTTTTCCAATTGTCATAGTTAACACAAAGTTCCTGAATAGCTTGCAACTGAAATGGTTAAAATATGTCACCCAAGTTCGTCTTGCTAAACGTTTAACAGTGGATTCGTTTGATGATCTCTTTGATTACCTTCAGCAATTTGAGAAACTGGTTAATGCATCACGGGCAAAGAATTTATAAAAGTCTCATGATCCTTTGGCTCTAGTAGCACACACGGGTTCATCTTCTAGAAATACCACATCTTATTATGTAACGCATCTTACGTCTGTGGTTGATTATGACGATGAGTACCAGCAGGATGATGTTCAAACCAATTCTGAAGATCCCTTAGCCTCTGCAATGTTGTTAATTGCTCGAGCCATTACTCAAAATTTCTCTAATCCAACAAATTATCATTTTCGTACTTCATCCAACACTAAAAACCAAGCAATTATTCAAGGAGATAGGGTGAATATTCAAAGCAGGAACTCTGGTAATACTGGAAAGAAATACTAGACGTGCTTATGTTCAAGAGGAAGTTATTGAGGGATTTAATGCTCAAAATGAGACCGGAAATGTTCAAAGGACTCTTCAAACTTCATCTTCAGGAAATACTTCAACTGTTCAATGCTAAAACTGTAGTGGAAAAGGACATTATGCTAGGAATTATCCAAAGCCAAGAGTTTGGGATTCAAAGTATTTCTGGAACAAATGTTGCTGGCAAAACAGGATGAAGCTGGAGTAATTCTTACCGACGAAAATAAAGATTTTCTCTTTGCTGATGCTTCAAGGATGGAAGAAATTGAAGAACTCAGTGCAAACATATGCTTAATGGCCAGAATTCAACCAGACAATAATACTTTTGATGCTGGGCCAAGCTATGATTCTGCATTTATAAGTGAGGTAAAATCTTCATCCATCAATGAGAATTAAGAACAAATGTATCCAACTCATACTAAAATTATTAACAGTACTATTGGTGATGATCAAATTGATAGCACTATTATATTTGATGAACCAAATGGACATGTTAATAGTGTCAGTGTTGAAAAAGATACACATGTTCCTGACCTATATACGTTAGAACAACTAGCTAGAAATGCATATCTGGAAGCTAAGAAACAACAATTATTTGCTTAAAAAGTCCAACAACAAAACACGACTTTGACTAATCAGCTTGAATTGTATAAGGAAAGGGTTCGAGTTTTGGAAAACATCAATGGGGATAACAATTATCTCAACGAATTTCTTGAGGCTGATCGAAAAGCAAAACATTTTAATCAACAAGCTCAGTCTCAATTTATTCGTGATCGAGACATCATTCGAGATCTAGAAAAACAACGAGATAAATTAGATTTAGCTGTCAATGATTACAAACGGAAAAATGAGGAACTTCAAAAGACTCATTTAATTTTAAAACGACAAATGAGTGAAAATGAGGATCGTTATCATGACAATATTCTAGATCTCGAGGCCAAACTTAAAAAGAATGTTGATCTAATGTTGAAACTTGGCAATTCCTTACAAGGAATGTTTATGCTTGGACCAAAGCCATTGTCTGTGTATGATCCGCAATTAAAACATGGTTTGGGGTACTCGAATCCTTATACACTCAAGCAAGCAATTTCTCAATGTCCAAAGTTATATCTTGCCTCTAGTTTGAGTAATTCAGAAATTCCTTTGAATGTTAGAGATACTGAGGACACTCTTGATGATGCTTCCAAAAGTCAACAAAAAATGAAAGAAAAAATGAATGATCCAATTGCTGTTGCGAACAAACAGAATTGTTGGACAATTGATTACCAACAAATAAATG
The DNA here is from genome assembly GCA_026074375.1 of Tanacetum coccineum. Taxonomy (NCBI): domain Eukaryota; kingdom Viridiplantae; phylum Streptophyta; class Magnoliopsida; order Asterales; family Asteraceae; genus Tanacetum; species Tanacetum coccineum. The sequence continues at coordinate 7,486 of BQNB010019960.1, read as the reverse complement.
CTCTTTATAAAGACTTTGTTCCTCAAAAAGAGCTTTCTGCTGAGCAAAAATATTTTCCATCTTCTTTTATTCCTTCTGACAAGACTTCAAATGCAACTTCTTCTATCCCGACATCAATGCCGAGTGAGTCACCCTTGATCATACAATTGGATGAAATGAAAATTTATTTTCAAACGTTGTCTGAGTTAATTCAAAAGAATTGTAAAAAAGCAAGCATTTTTTACACATATCCTGAAGAAATACAACTCAATGATTTTTGTCAAGATCAAGTCAAACCGATTGTTAACGAGTTGCAGTTCTATTTTGAATTCTTTAGGAAATTATTTCAAAAGGATATAAAAGAAATGAAAGATGTTATTGAGTCTACAGAAAGTGAACTTTGTGAAATAAAGAAGCAAAATGATGTTTTAAAAGATCAACTTTTGGAAGCATCCCTTAAGCATGAAGTAGAAATAGGAGTGTTGTTAAATCATGAATGCGAAGATAATTCCCTACATGCTGCACTTGAACAAGTTAAAAAGAATTCCATTGAGATTCAAGAGGGTTTGCAAGCAAAGATAAAAATTCTTGAAAAAGATGTTCAAATATGTCAAAAGCAAAGTGTTGATTTTGAATTAAAGTTACAACATGCAAAAGAAAAACATAAATGGGAGTCAACTTTAAACAATAAAAACACAAATCCTCTTGATTACTCTTGGATTTCAAAGATGGAGAAACTTGAGAATGAGAATGTGTCTTTGGATTTTATAGTACAATCTTTGATGAAAGAATGAGACAATGTAAAAATAGAATATCAAAAGCTTTTTGATTCAATCAAAAAGACACGGTCTCAATCTAAAAAAGAAATAGATGAATTAATTGCTCATGTCTCTGAGAAAACATATGCATATGGTGCTATTCGTGCTGAGAATCAGAATCTTTTAAGTATCATATCTGAGTTAAAAACTAGATAGGAAACTGTTGAAAAAGGTAAGTCTGTAAATACTAAGTTTGACATGACAAATGTTTCTCAAAATCTTCTTTGTGTCACACCGCTAAACAAACAAGTTTTTCAAAAGAAAACAGTTGTTTCCAAGACAAAAGAAAAAGATGTAGTGTCAAAACCAGTCACTTTACAGACTTCACCTGACAAACAAAGAGGGGCAAATTCAAACAAAAATGTCATAGTACCTGGAATGTACAGAGTTGTCACAACACAAGAATCACAAACAAATGAAGCTAAGAGTGATTTATCTTCTACAGGAATGAATGCTGCATCTAATGTTAGAAGACCAATGAATAGAGATTCACATGTCAAGAACAGTGTCTTAGCTAACTCTAAGAATTCAGCAAAGAATAAGCAAACAAATAATACATCTGCAAATGTTATCTCAAACAAAGAGAATGTAAATGATGTTAATGTTAAAAACGCTGCTAAAGCAAAAACTCTGTTATGTGTTTCTTGTATGCAAAATGTACTTATTCCATGTCATGATAAATGTCTTGCTTGAATGTGCATTCGAATTATCGTAGAGCCTTATCCACTAATTCTAGAACACCAACATCTTCAAACACTACTTATGTAGTTCTTAAGATTAGGTTTTCTAAAAAGTTGACACAATGAATGCTCCCAATGCTCAGCTAGCAATATAATAACCTGAGAAAATACATGCAAAAACGTCAACAATAATGTTGGTGAATTCATAGGTTTAAGTAAAAACAGTATTGAAATATTTCAGTAAGAAAAGTAGCGTTACAACATTTCAAAGTATTATTTCCGAAATCCAAGTAGTGATTTAATAACTCAAGTAATGTTCAGTAGTGGACCACAAGATTTAAGTAATAGTAGACTACGAAACAAATTCAGTAGTCCAAAACATGTATTATTGCACTAAGCTCATGACCCCAAAACCTTAACTGTTTTTGCTCCTCTGTATATAGGATGTATGCCAAAACACCCTAAATGTCCTCACCATGTTAAATGCACCATGGCCAACTTGTGACCAGAAATTCAAGGCGGGGATTGTCAATCCTGATAGATCTACCCACAACATTCGCGCTTACCCCTACAAGGTAATTAACGGTTCATGATAAAAGGGACTTAATTGGCATTGTGGTAACCTAGGCAATAATATTCAGGCAACAATCTGGATAGCATACAGTTTGAAAGCACTTGTGTCCAAAAGTAAAGCAAGTAATGTGTTCAAAACTCATGGTTCCATATATAGGTATTCAATGATCTCAAATCTTGTAGTAAGCAAATCAAGCTTTAGTAAATTCATGAGTAAACAACCATGTATTGAAAGTCATGTAGTAAACAAGTAAAAACTTTAGTAAAATTAGTCATGTAACGCTTAAGTGGTAAAATCAATAAATTTCTTAGTAAACGAGCCATGTATTCCTCACCCGAAACTGTTTTATGAAACCATTGAAAGAGCAAAAGGTGGGCTACTGAACTACCTTAGATAGAAGTATCGAATAAGAATCACAACGAGTGAACAACTATGACAACGATGCGAACATCATGATCAACAATGAAGAAACGAAGTCGAGAGATCCGAACCGCGACCTAAAATAGTGGTGCGCGATTAAAATTCATACTTATAATGAGATGTAACATAGTACGAGTAAATAGATACATATTTATATATATCGGCATGTAGTAATATCCTATGCTTAAGAATTCATGATTGGGAATCACTAAAATGCTACACTTACATTTTCTGAAATTTTACCGGTTTTTACTAGACGTTAAACCACATTATAAGAGATATCAAATGGTCACAACTGACGTTCGCCCTTTCATTATTCAGCCCACTATAATGGTTATTAGGACCTCAGTAGCTTCCCCAAAAATCATATCCACTTCTAACCATTTTTGAAAAATACAACAATGCAACTTATCCCAAAACAGGGTCTGCTGGACTTTGCAAAAATTTGGCACCATCTGACCTATATAAACCTTATAGAAAATTCTGGAAAAATTCAGGGAAGTCATACATATTATGAAGATGCTACAGTTTTTAAATTTCGTCAAAAAATATTAAGTTTTGACCCGCCTGCACACAACATATTTACAATCGAATTTCCTGGCAGCAAACACAGTTTTTGACACTTAATCTTGTAACAAAGAGTTTGACTCACTGTTTACATATGAAAAGCGACGAGGGCCTATTCGTTGGAAAGTAGACTCGAAGTACTTAATTATAGGGTCCTGAAAATCTAGAAAAGCTATTGGCATGGCCAAGTTACACTACTCGCAAGATGAAATAAAATTCTGCACAAAAACGACGTGTGCAGAATTTTGCCGAAACAATTTCTCAACTTCAAATCGCCATATCTTTTTTGTTTTTAAAGTTGGAAGCCCAAATTTTACCACACTTCATTATAAACGACAATACACACTAACTTTAAATCTCAGTTTACAACAATGCTCATCTCGCCAATTCAAGCCTAAACTTTCTGGTCTAATTAAGGGTTATAAAACCCTATCAAATCTCCAAATTTTCGCATCAAACATGCTTCCAATAATCTCAAACTAACCTAATACATCTATTAACTCACCGAATCACGACAAGACATAATGGGATCTAACTTCTAATTTATTTCATGGATTCTTAAACATAAAGATAACTACATGCAATATGTATAAAAATTAAATCAAGCAAGAAGATAAACAAGATGCTTACAATGCTAAATAAAGAGAAGAAAAACTAACACTATCAAACCCTTGTGGGTTTGATTTCTGCCGAACACCACATCCCCCAAAAACATTGATCCGAACCGATTTTTGTTGCACCAAAACTTGATTAAACACTTATAATCCAACCCTTGATACTTTAATCACCCTTAATTAAACTAAAACCCTAAGATCACGAAGGTCTTGGAAAATTGAAGATTTTATAAAAAGTCTTGCATGTTGGCTTTTGTTAGTAGAGAAGGATTAAGGTTATTTTATGAGTGTTTTGGTGTATAATGGAGGGGTTTTTATGGAGAATTGAAGGTGTTGATGGTGGTTTTCCTCTTGGTGTCGACGAACAGAAGAAAGAACAAAGAAGACAGAGTAAATTCTTTTTTTTAACGTTGTATGTGTGTTTGTGTGTTCGGCTTATATATAAAAGAAAAGAAGAGAATGGGTTTGGGGCCTTGGGTTTATAACAAGAAAAGAAGAAAACAAAATTGTTAAGAGTCGCTTGGTGTGTGTTGGGTTTGGGTTGTATAAAGAAAAATATTAAAGAGTGTTTGGTTTTTGGTTTTGTTGGAGGAAATACAAATATAAGGGTGTGTTTGGTTTAAGATTTAGTAGGAGTAAAATAAAAAAAGGGGTGTTTGGTTCTAGTTTGATTGAGCCTAAAACAATTGAAGGAGGGTAGTTTGTTTATGATGTTATGTTTAAAAATTATATATAAATATATATAAAAAATATATATATATATTATATATATATATATTATATAATATATATAATTCATATCAAAAACATTTTTACCACAAAAGTTTAGTTTTTAAAACACGTAGTTAAAATATTAAAAATTGTAAAAAAACACTATTTTGACGCGGTTTCGGCCAAACGCGGATAAAAGTCGAAAAGTAAAAAAAATAAAAATAAATGAATTTCTGAAGCTAAAATATGAAATTATCGATTTCTCGAAAGCTAGAACGGATAAATATTCAAAGCACGATGCGGAAATAGCTAAAAACGACGATTTTCGTTAAAACGACTAAAAACAAAAATAATAAATTCCATAAAAATTAGAAATAGAATTAAGGCACGGTTAAAATATTGACCATAAAATACGAGATGCTACAAGATTGATGTAGGCAGTGCCTCAAAAGCTAAACATAAGGTCTCTAGTGCTTCTAAGACAAAGAAACGAAATTTGAGAGATAACTCTTTAAGCATATACATGAAGAATAAAATTTAAACAAGTCGAATTTGGCAAAAGTAGGTTGAATCACAACCAAATATTGTTTGGTCTCCCGTTAACACAACTTCGAATGTTCATAATAGTCGTTCATCTAAGAAACCATCGAGTTCTGTTAAGAAATGGGTAGTCAAATTGCCTACTTGTCCATGTGTTGGTTCTTCTTATGTTGTAGGTAGTCCAGATCGTTCTGTAGATTGTTGACAGTGGTTGTTCAAAGCATATGATGGGTGATCGATCACTACTGAGAAATTTCATTGAGAAATTCATGGGCACCGTTCGCTTTGGAAATGATAATTTTGCAGCAATCACAGGCTATGGCTATTATATATAGGGCAATATCACTATTTGTCATGTATATTATGTTGAAGGTCTTGGACATAATCTCTTTAGCGTTGGGCAATTTTGTGATGGTGATTTAGAAGTGGCTTTTCGTTCCAAGACATGTTACGTGCGAAATCTTGCCAGAAAACTTGGATATTGACCCTGAGTGTTGTAAAAACTTTGCAGTTTAAGAGGGGACCAGGGTAAAGGTAAGTTTATTGTATGTTTAATTCCCTTAAAAGTGGATCATTTCATAAGTTTTTCAAGAAACCTCTTGTACATTTCCCATCTCATTTCGGAAGCTATAAATAGATGGCAAGGGCTCCATGTATGGCTAAGACTTTTACACATAGTTACTTACGCTTTCATACTCTCTCAATACAAAAAGCATATACTTACTCTTATGTCAAAGGTGATTCGCAGGGACACCCCCTACGCCTCACTTAACATAGTGTTTCCATTTGTGGTGACACATGTTATTCAAGGCTTGGCAACTCAACATCCACAAGAAGAACTCTTTGATCTTATTGAAGCCTGATTGTGCCTATATTTGCACAATCAAAAACAAACTTCAGTGTACCCAACAAGCTATCATCACAAACTGTGTGAAGATTTATCATGTTCCTCATAAAGATGGTTTTGACCTTAGAGATGAAATGACTGATGATAACTTTATTGAATCTTGGGTGGGGCATGTTCTCTTTACGTGCGAAACTTATTTCTTTGTTGTCACCCTGAAACATAAAGTCTTCACACAGTAATGAAACATAGTCAACATTCTTCTGGTTGAACATTCCCCACAAGATTTGTGCTCTTAAAGGCCTAAGCCTATCAAGTCATATTGACTTCCTATAGTTGCACTTGTTGATGATAGCAGAAAATGTTCTCCATGGCTGGTGCATTTAATCTGTGCGGATTGTGTTGTTCCCAAACTTAGATCTAATGCCTTAGCATGTAAGGTTATTGTCACCTTGGATAAATCCAAACTAACAATGAGAGAAACTTTGTTAAGATGTTTCACTAAAGGTTATGCATAATCTAACCTTTAATGATTAAGAAGAATAACAATGAAATGAATGGTACAGTGAGTTACACAAAAAGCTTTAATATTATTAAGAGAATAATACGAGTACTCTAACAGTACTAGGGTTTACAAAACCTTAAAGCTATGAGAGTAGTATGTGAAAGATGTGTATATATGATCAATGTCTATGTGTATTTGTAGATCTATTTCTACTCTAACCTAAGGACTCCTTTTATAGCACAAGGAGCCCTGTACAAGATAAAACCTAAATCGTATCTCCTAATTAAAAGAGATATACACAAGATACATTCAAAATATAATAATAACGCATCTTTGACTCTGAGTAATCCTTATCTTCAATCAGCAGTGGAAAGTCTTCAAGCAGTGGAAACCTTGGCAGTGGTAGAGATATACTAACAGTGGGGAAAATCTCTAGCAGTGGGAACCATATAACTAGCAGTGGGAATGCCTTAGCATTTTATTCCTAACAAATCTTACCAGACTTAACTTGGTTGATGGTCTTCCAAAGTTCAAATATGGAAAGGATCACCTCTGTTCTGCTTATGAAAGAGGAAAAAGCAAGAAATCTTCTCATCCACCCAAATTGGTTCCAAGTGATCACTC
>BQNB010019959.1:4426-66109 GCA_026074375.1 Tanacetum coccineum | reverse complement strand
CCTAGGTTTTGGTTTGTTACCATCAGCAGTGCTTTGAAATCTAGCAGAAGGCATCACACTAGTTTTTGAGTTCCTATCTATTTCTTGTGTCTTTTTCCTAGCTTCATCTAGATAGTGATTATGAACCATGTCATTTGAACTAAATCTTGACATGTTCTTAGAACTATTCCTAGATTCGCTAAGTGCAATCATATGATCAAGTTTTGTAAAAATAGATTCTCTTCTCTTAGGCAAATAATGTTGAGTTAATGGTCTTGACAAATTGTTATTCACATCAACTTGGGAGGTAAACTGTGGTTTTGACATTTGAGGCCTTTAAGATTTAAACGCATTCGGTTGTCTAACAACTGATTGGTTTCTTAGTGATTGTAAAACATGTTTCCCCAAGACTGATGTTTTAGCAAACTTAGTATCTATACTATTTCCTTTTAACTTCCTTAAGTCATTTTTTAAAGCAGCAATTGCAAAAACCTTTTCCTGAATCTGAGCTTTTAAATCAACATTATTAACAAGCAAATAAGTTGTCTGTTCTATAGTATTGGATCTCGTAATTTTAATAGAATCATACAAATCTTTGTAATGCTTTTTTAAAGTCTCATTTTCCTTACGTAATTTAGCCACACTATGTTCTAATTTGATGTTCATTGTTTCAAGTACATCAATTTCCTTTTTAATCTTGACTTTATTACTTATTTCATTCAAAATTTGACCATGTTGCCCTAATTTTAAAGCTTGATTTTGATATTTAAGTTCGAGAGCAATACAATGCGCTTCCATTCTTGAATCTTTTTGAAATTGGGAAACGACCTTTTTTAGTAAAATATTTTCAGACTCGAGTGATTGTTTTGAGTATTCAGTTGTTTGGTTATCAGGTAATGAATCAAGCATATGACTTTTAACTTGACATTTTTCAGGATACTGGTCAACCCTACCTTTATTAATGATTTCAGGTTGCTCAGTATGCTGTTGTCCGATAGCAAAGATATTACATTCAGCAGTCAATTGTACCTCAGCCATTGGCTCTTCGTCATATATGGGTCTGATATCTGCATCATCAGCATCTGTATCATTTCCTGACCTGCTGTTGTCATCTTGCACTGTTGAGTCTGTCCTAATGCTTTCTGTGTTAACCAAATCAGCATCCAATGCTTTACCCGTATCAATCTTACTCTCTTGCGTCTGCATCTGTCTTTTATTCACCCTTCTTTCATATTGTCTTTGATGACGTGTTCTTTCAGCAACGGACTTCTTAACATTACCCAGGTGTTGGAGTAGTGTATCTCTGAAGTGTTGAACCTCGATTCTAGTGTATTCAACAAAGTACGTGTCTGTCATTTGACTGTCATAATCCAATGTAAACTTTGAATCGATGAACTTTTGGAACTGGTTGTTTACCACCCAAAAGGCTGTCATGGATCCATCTTCTTGAAATTCATCTTTGTCAAGTTGCTTTTGTAGTTGATCTACGTTGAGGAGCATTGTTCTTGTGAAAGTATCAACATCTTGACCAAAGAGTGACATGAATGCCCGTTTGAATCCATGTTCGATGCGAGTGCCTTTTAAGTCTCCTTTTGAAAGAACTTGAAGGTGTGAATGAAGAGATCGAAAATATGCCATGCATCTTTCTTTTGCTTTTGACATCTTGTATTTGATTGCATGCACATCTTTTGTTTCAGAATTCAAGCTGCATTCCTTTACTAATTTGCTGGATGCATTCTCTGAATTACTGTCTTCTTTCTCAGAACAAGTGTTTTGTATGACAACTAAATCAACCTTCAATGAATCAACATTCAATGCTGGAATTGGATTTGAATGATCTTCTTGTGTTTGCATCAACTTCTTTTGTTTCAACAATTGTGGAGTTCGTTGTTGATGAAGAATTAACTCAAGCATGTATTTCCCGAGGGAATCCATGTTAAAGATCATTGCATCGTAAAATGATTGAGCATCATATCTTGTATAATTCTGCATTCGCACTTTGATTTCTGAACTGAAAGCATTTTCAAACGTTGTTCTGAGTTTTGTCAAAGTAGTCTTGCAATCAGTCTGAGAAATTGTTTCTTTGGTAAGATGAATGCTCTAGTAAAATCCAATCATGAGAGAATGTTCTCTGAAGATAGAGCCATGGTACCAAAATCTTGTAAAGTATCCGTGAGAAACTTTAGTTTGACTGAATTACACGAAGACTTTTCATGATTTTAATTCTTGAAAAGTTTGTTTTCTCTGAACTTTAGAAATTAACACGAAGAAACTGTTGTCAACGAAAACACTTGATGTTTGAGTTTGCAAATTTGTATTGGTATTTGACATTGTGATGAAGTTGTGAATGGATATCAGATCTTAAGTAGGTAAAGTGAGTGTTGTTGTGGATTGAAATCAATTAACGTTCACGGGATTTTACAAATCTTTGATTAAAACCGAGAAAAGAATCGTATCTTTCGCGGGATTTTATAAAATCAAGAAGAAACCGTGAAACAATTGATGAGAAATCGTTGTTGAAATTGAAGAATTTGAACTTTCGTTAACGATTGGTGAGCTTAAAACGATGAACGGTTGATTAAAACTCAAATAAGGACTAACGGTACAATTAAAAAAAAATAAAAGTTAACTAAAAGATCTGAAAAATACAAAACTAAAATATAAAAAAAATGTTTGAAAATTAAATGATAAGATTGAAAATGATTTTTAAAGTTAAGGATTAAAAATAAAATTGATTGAAAATGAAAGGTGAAAATTAAAATTGTTTTATTGTGATGGACTAATAGTAAACTTTTAAAAACCTAGATGTGAAAATTGAAAACTATTTAGAAGTCTAGGGGCCAAAAGTGTAAAATGCAAATTATAAGAAATAAAAACGTGTTCCCTCCATTTTTTTCAGCTTTTTCGTTTTGAAATGAAAAGATATAATACGTTTTGTATTATTGATCTCGCGGAGTGATACGGTAATCGTCGGTGAAAACCGAATATACCACGTTGATCGAAACGATGACACGAGCACGATGGTATAAGTCGTAAGTCCCGTCGTTTAACGTCACTCGAAACCGAAAAACCCGAAATACGTTTAAAACGTATAAAATTTTTCTCGTTCGGTCGTCTTTATTTCACTCGTTCGATTCTTGAAGAATGCTCTCGTTCGGTCCTTGAAAGAAAACTCGTTCGGTCCTCGAAAAGACTACTCGTTCGGTCCTCGAAAAGACTACTCGTTCGGTCCCTTTAGTTCGATGGTCCTAGTTCGGTTGTCCTAGTTCGATTGGTTATAGCTAGTTCGATCCAAGCTAAAGGCGCTCGTTCGATTCACTCTCGTTCGATGCTACTCGTTCGATGCTACTCGTTCGATGCTACTCGTTCGATGCTACTTAGTTCGATGCTACTCGTTCGATGCTACTTAGTTCGATCCAAATAGAAGTAAACTTGTTCGGTTGTTGCTGTCGACCTTGTGGTAAGGAAACGTTCAAGCAACAGTAGAATAAAATAAAATCCAAATAAAATAAACGTTCAAGCAACAGTTTTTTTTTTGTTGAGATTTGGAAACGTTGAGACTTGGATTAAACGTGATATAGTAATGAAACAAAAAAGAAAGAAACAGTAGAAAGAGAAAAAAAAACGTGAAACAGTGGAAAAAAAATAAACTATTAACTAGTAAAGAAAAATAAACGTATGAAAAAAAAATAAACGAGTGATGAAAGAAGAAAAAAAAATTATGCCAAGTGATTATCAAAAGGAAAACTAACGAACTATAAAAAAAACTATAAGAAGCCGAATCAATAAGCTCAATAAGCAACGAAACCACAAACACTATACCCACCCGTGGCGAATGATACCAAATGTTATCCCAAAAGCTTAATCCATTTTCACAACATAAGCTATACCAATAAGCAAAATAAAGATAGAAAAGAGATAAGGAAAGTGAAAGATTATTAGAGAGAAAACTAGAGATGGAAGATTACACACACACACAAGTGATGAAATGGTAACCAACACCCTCTCCATGTGTGGAGAGGGTTCTATTTATACCCTTGAGCCATGAGTGGCTTATGGGCTTTCTAACTTGGGCCGGGCTTGGCTTTTCTTGGGCTTTGAGCCCGCAACACGGACAATATTAGATTACAATCCAAGCCCGTTGAACCCGACTAGCCTATTACTTAACAAGACTATTTATGACTAAAAAGACCGATGACATTCTTGTTCGACTTATATAAAAATAAGGCTAACAGCTTCCATGACTAGGTTTTTTTTATTTAACTTAACCAAATAGAGTCCTAACTTAACTATAACTTAAAACAATTAATTTTTTTTTCTTTTAAAACCGGACACACCCCTTAATAAATATATTATTATTATTATTATTTATTAATTATATCATTATCTACATTACCCTAATTTTTTACAAAAATCTAAGCTAATTTGGGTAAACCTTTTTACATAAACGCTACTTACTAAACTTTCTAAAAATAACTTTTCATTTCACATTTTATTTTCTATTTGTGGAAAGTTTTCTGCAAACTTCCATATTTCACTCACATGCTTCCTTTCCAATAACTTACACTTCTCATAAACGCTTAACTTTTAAAAACCAAGAATTGACGTAGCAATGCATGCAACACGTTCTTTCATTTCCATTATCACCACACGTGAACAAATTGAATACTTAACACCAATCTCATATGCACACAAAATAAGATAATCATTTACCTCTAAAATGACATCATACACATACGTAAACGACTTCAACCTACATAATGAACACATAGCACGCAAGAAACATACAAAATGGACACTTAGCCATTTCTAAAGGTATAAACTAACCTGCTCAAATCACGGTTGTCATAGTATCCCCTCCTTTAGGAAATCTCGTCCCGATATTTAACTAGCCGATTCATCAGCACGATCAACAAACAACTAAGGATACTTAGACTTCATATAATCTCTACGCTCCCAAGTAAACTCAGGACCACGCTTTGAATTCCAACGAACCTTCACAAGTGATATCTTACTACTTTTTAAACTCTTAATTTCACGGTCTATAATCTCTACAGGTTCCTCAACAAAATGAAGAGTTTTGTCAACCTTAATCTCATCTAATGACATATGCAGGTTAGCATCCGCCAAACACGTCTTTAGGTTTGACACGTAAAACGTGTCATGTACACCACTCAATTCCTCGGACAATCTTAACCAATATGCTACAGGACCGATCCTTTCAAGAATCTCAAATGGCCCTACATACCTCGGGGCTAACTTACCCTTCTTCCCAAAATAAACCACGCACTTCTAAGGCGACACCTTTAGCATCACACGATCTTTAACCTCAAATTCCAACGGTTTGCGCCTGTTGTGAGCATAGCTCTTTTGACGATCTCTCGCCGCTTTGAGCTTCTCTTTTATAACCACTACTTTATCAGTTGTTTCCTGCACCAATTCGGGTCCAATCAAACTACCTTCCTCAATTTTAGCCCATAACACGGGTGACTTACATTTTCTTCCATATAGTGCTTCGAACGGAGCACACCGAATGCTAGTGTGATAACTGTTGTTATAAGAGAATTTAGCTAACGGTAGGTGGACATCCTAACTGCCACCAAAGTCTATCACACATGCCCTTAACATATCCTTCAACGTCTGAATTGTACGCTCACTTTGTCCATCTGTCTCAGGGTGATAAGCCATGCTCATATCCAATTGTGTTCCTAAGGCTTTCTAAAAGGTTTGCCAGAGACGTGATGTAAACCGTGCATCACAATCCGAAATAATCGACACAGGCACTCCATGACGCGCGACAATTTCATCGGTGTACAACCTCGCCAATTTCTCCGTACTATAATCTTCACGTATTGCCAGAAAATGTGCTGATTTGGTCAATCTATCAACTACAACCCATATCGCATCGTGCCCATTCCTTGTTCTAGGTAACTTTGTGATGAAGTCCATGGTGATGCTTTCCCACTTCCATTCAGGTATCTCTGGTTGTTGTAATAAGCCCGAAGGCCTTTGATGCTCAGCCTTCACCTTTGCACAAGTTAAACATTCGCTAACATAGGTAGCAATATCCCTCTTCATTCCCGGCCACCAGTACATATCTCGAAGGTCATAGTACATCTTATCCGCTCCAGGATGTACAGAATACCTGGACTTATGAGCCTCATCCATAATTATTGTTCTCACACCTCCTACCAACGGAACCCATATTCGATCCATGAAGTATAAACTTCCGTCTCTTTTCCTTTCCATTTGTTGATCTAACCCATGTAACCTCTCATTCATTACATTGTCCTGATCAAATGCCTCACCCTGAGCTGCCAATATCATCCCTTTCACTCCAGACTGAATAGTCATTGCCATCGCCCGCACTCGTTTAGGTTTCACCCTTTCCTTCCTACTTAGTGCATCTGCCACTACATTCGCTTTACCCGGGTGATATCGAATTTCACACTCATAATCACTAAATAACTCGATCCATCTCCTTTGACGCATGTTCAGCTCCTTCTGATCAAATATGTGTTGGAGACTCTTGTGATCCGTGTAAATAACACTTTTCGTACCATATAAATAATGTCTCCAAATTTTTAAAGCAAACACCACTGCCCCTAACTCAAGATCATGTGTAGTATAGTTCTTCTCGTGAATCTTTAACTGTCTTGACGCATAAGCAATCACCTTATTTCTCTGCATGAGCACACAACCCAACCCCTGATTCGAAGCATCACAATAAACTACAAAATCTTCAACTCCATCGGGAAGTGACAATATCGTGACCTTCACAGAAATTCAATTTCAAAGTCTGGAAAGCCTCTCTCTTCTACACCCCACACTACTTTTTGATTCTTCTGAGTCAACGAGTAAGAGTTTAGCAATCTTAGAGAAGTTTGCGATAAAACGCCGGTAGTAACCCGCTAGACCCAAAAATGATCGGGGATTCCGACGTGTTGTAGGAGCTTACGCTCATTCTCTACACTGCCTCAATCTTACTTGGATCCACGTGGATACCATTCTGGTTGACCACGTGACCAAGGAAATGCACCTCTTGCAGCTAGAACTCACACTTGGAGAATTTAGCATACAACTTCTCCTTCCTTAATAATTCTAAAACTAACCTCAAATGCACCTCATGCTCCTCCTTCGATTTCGAGTAAATCAAAATGTCATCTATGAAAACAATGACGAACTTATCTAGATACGGTTTGCAGACTCGATTCATCAGATCCATAAAGACCGCTGGGGCATTGGTTAGTCCGAAAGGCATAACGGTAAACTCAAAATGTCTATACCTTGTTCTAAATGCGGTTTTAGGAATATCATCCTCATGTACTCGAAGCTGATGATAACCTGATCGAAGATCTATCTTGGAAAAGAAACGCAAACCTTGTAGTTTATCAAATAAGTCGTTAATTCTAGGGAGAGGATATCGATTCTTAACAGTCAACTTGTTTAATTCCCTATAATCAATACACATACGAAAAGAGTCATCCTTTTTCTTAACAAACAACACAAGTGCTCCCCACGGAGAATGACTAGGTCGAATAAAATCCTTGTCTTGCAACTCTTAAAGTTGCCCAGACAAATCTTGCATTTTCGAAGGTGCTAAATGGTAAGGGGACTTTGCAACAGGCATTGCTCCAGGAATTAAGTCTATACGAAACTCAACTTATCTCTGCGGTGGCAATCCTGACAAATCCTCCAGTAACACATCAACAAAATCCCGCACCACAGAAATACCACCCACCTTTGGTTTATCTACTTTCACGTTCATTAACGTTTTGCCTACTCCTAACACACGCTCTCCTTGTACCCTAAGTATCTCACCACCAATCAATGGTATTTCAACCACCTTTTCATGACATACCATCACGGCCTTATTTTGAGACAACCAATCCATCCCCAAAATTACATCAAAACTTCCATGACCCAACGATATCAAATCTATAGTGAACAAGGAATTTCCTAGTTTTAGTTTGCAACTATGTATAATCCTGTCAACTTCTACCTTTTTGCCATCTGCTATTTCTATCACATAACTAGGATTCGCAATACTAGGTTTCACATTTAGCAGAGACACAAATTCAGTAGATATGAAACTAAAATCAGCTCCAGAATTAAAAAGTACAGTAACAAAAGAATTATTCAAAGAAAAAGTACCCGTCACCACTTTAGGATCCCGCAAAGCCTCAGCCGCATTTACATTTACATTATAAGCTCTTCCCCGAGTTTGATTTCCATTATTTCGGTTGTTATGATTTCCCTTTAATGCCAATTCATTTCCTGTTTGACCCGGGGCTCGGTTCAACCTGGGACAATGGTACTGAAAATGATCACGGCTCCCACACTCGTAACAAACCTTCCTATTATTACCTACTCTAACCTCATTCCCCGGAACTGCTCGCTTAAATGGTGCCCGACACTCTCTAGCAAAATGGCCAGGCCTTTGGCAGTTAAAACGCAACCTACACTCTCCACCCTCTGGATGATAAGTATAGCATTTGGTACACTTATGTTACACTCGTCTTAATACGAAAAGCGGGGAGTAAGAACTGCGGAGTAACGGGCTTAAAACAGACAAAGTTATGTCCATTTTTTACTAAGGCGTAATTATAAAAGTTTTTTACTTTATAATTCGATTTCACTTAAAAACGATTTGATGGTGATATAGCTATTTAGATATATATGTTAATTAGTTATCGATAAGTGCTATATTTACTAGGGAATTTCATAATGAGGCTTATTAGGATGGCGTTTTGACGTGTCTGTTGGATTTACGATTTTAAAGTGTCCTAATACTCGTACGTAATGTCATGACCTCTTAAATATGATAGCCCAAACGATAGTACGATGATAACTATATAGGATTATATACAGTTGTTTGTTAGACAACGTACTTTTATACTGATTCGACCTATATTAACTAGGTTGCATTCGAGACGTTAGCGGTGAAGGTTTTTACTTGAGTATTTAGTTATCAGTTTACTCACTCAGGTGAGTTCTCTAGCCCCCCATGTTTTACAATTATTAAATTACAAGTTTTTGGGGTGAGAAACATATGCATGTTTTACAAATGGGACGCAAGTGTACATTTTATCATGATTACGTTTTGCCTAAGTAGCGATAACCCACTATGCCCATGAATCATAAACTGTCAATTACTGGAATGTGAGCGCGAATGATTATAGATAGATCTATTTGGGATTGGGCTCCACCGTATCGGGTGATTGATATCACTGGAAACGAATGTATATCATGTCGGTTACTGGATGTTACGGGTTGAAACATCGATTTCCACGTGCATTGGTAGGCAATTTTTTATTTATTGTATTCTATTTGTAGAGCTTTGGTGTCATGACTTAGGGTACGTCAATTGCATTTGTGATGTTGCATCTGTTGCATTATCACTGGGAAAGTCCTTGCGAGTGCCTGCATATACATTACATTAAACTATGAAAATCGACAATTTATGTTGACGTTTTTTAATAATGCAATGTTTTTCAGGAGGTATTAGCACGAGGTTCGAAGGATTTCATTGGTGGTTTTAGTATGAAGTCATGCATATAAAGATTTAGTCGCATTACAATTTTGTGTATCTGTTTTGGGCTGAAATCTTTGTTAATAATATACAAGTAACAAAGTAAAGCTCAGGATTTTGTTACACTTACTTTATTAAATTCCAATGTATCAGTTTTAAACGACTTTTTGGTCGTTCTTATATTATCTTGTGTTATTGCATTGAGAAGTAACCACGCCACGGACCTTATTCCGTGCGACCCAATTTGGGGGTGTTACAGAATTGGTTCAAGCGAATTGCGTTCCATCAGTGCTTTCAAAGGTCAAATGTTTTTTGGGGGGGGGGGCTGGGATCTTTAACCGTTTTAAACTTTGCAATTCAGACAAGGGGTGTTACGGGACATACCATACACTAATGTGATGTAGTCGGTTAGGCTAGATGCATGCATGATTTGATTATTAATATTTGATACATGTTATAATATATATGTTTTTTATATAAGAGTCTAATATTTTAACATTCTTATATAGCTAATTTTGATTTCAGATATTATCATGTCAGATTCTGAGCATTCTACAGTTACATACACATCAGTATCCATTCCAGTTGAGGACGATTCAGACATTGGTTCACGGGTTTGGGAACCGACCCATAATGCCAGAGGACCAATATGCTTATTTTAATGGCTGCTTTATTGAGGTTTCCATCATCGCCTGACTACTTACATGGCCTCGAGTTTCCCACCATCGCCTGATTACATACCTGGCCCCGAGGAGCCGCAGTCACCTCCCCCACTGGACTTTGTTCCTGAGCCGATGTACCCTGAGTACATGCCACAGGAGGATGAGATACTCCCTGGCGAGGAGCAGCCACTACCTGCTACAGCTGCCTCACCACTGACAAGATTCACACAGGATATGTTACAGAGTCTAATTGGAGGAGGAGCCAGAGGAGGACGATGAGGATCCCGAAGAGGATCCAGCTGACTACCTGCTATTGGGGTTGATGATGCTCGCCCGCCTCCTGCTGCCGCCTCGAGGCGAGGATGAGGAGGAAGCACCTAGCTCCGGACGAATTGTCCACCGAAACTAAGTTTGACGCCAAGTTATCTACCGGGTCGAGCCTCCTTTTCACTTCCTCCTAGGAGAGGGTCGGAGCTTCTTGCCTTCAACCACCCACCACAATCACACACTTACTCCCACTATCCATTCCATTACCACAGATACCATCACCACCATTACACAGATAACCATCACCTCCATTAACACAGATACCTTCACCAACCATTACCTATTACCATCATCCACCACTAATGCCCTACTCATATTGAGATTCCCGAGAGTTGTTTACCTCTTCGGAAGAGGGTGCGTTTGCTTCTCCCACCCCTAGTCTTGAGGTCGAGGAGAGTTCAGCAGCCGGTGCTGCTAGGCAAGATAGACCTACCATAGCGAGGGACGACCTTTATTCCATAGTGAGGGATGACCTTTATGGATTTGTCGATATGGTAGATGTCCTTCCTAGATGTTCGACGGTCTAGGGAGGTTAGATTATGGCATTACGGAACATGGGATGGTTATGGTAGGTGACATTGATGAGATTGCACCGAACAAACCGTAGAGGGGGTCAAATCAGAGGGTTACTGATTTGCTACCTTGTTGAGGAGGAAGACTACCAGAATGTATCGGTATTATGGAGGTTTGCTCAAGATGACGGTCTCAACTGAGAGCCGAGTAAACTTGTTATATTGGGATAGGCTATTCATAGCTCGTTTAGTTGTAATGATTGAGAGAGAGGCTAAGATGGCTCGTGAGGATTGGGGACTATCCATGGATGCTAGCGACTATGCACGTTTAGATGTTATGTCATTACGTACTACGGTAGTGGCGCAGAGTGCATTGATTTCAAAGTTACAGTCAGCAGATCAAAGGAGACAAAGGGTGATTTCAGAGTTGTTGTCATCAGACCATAAGAGACAGGTTCAATTGACTAAGACATTGAGGTTGCTGAAGGGACTACAGATACAGATGGTCGAGTTTCAGAGGCAGCATGGACCCGCAAAAGGTCCGGCACAGCCTGATGCACCAGGAGAGGCTGGTAGCAGTTCCTAGATTTGGTTATGTTGTAGCTATGCTATACAGACTGTTAAGTATTATGGGTTATTCCCAGCTAGCAGACTGTATAGATCTTTTGTTTTGTTTAGCTACCCAGTATAGGTCTTTTGTTCAGGTATTATCTACCTTGTACAGCATACTAAGTGTTACGGGTATATCCCGGCTAGTATGGCTTTAGGTTGTTTCTTTTGTCTTGTAACCTAAGTGTAGTAATCATCTTGTTTCTGAACCGAACATGTATGTTTTTCCAAGTTATATATGAAATGGACGGATTACGTTAACTATGAAATCGAATTTATATTAAATGAATGTCGATTTGGTTATACCACGATTAATTTCAATAACAGTTTTACATTTCACTATGTGATGTGATCTCGTTTTATTTAAATGTGTATATGTTATGTCATAGTTATGATTTTATGAAATCTAACAGGTATTATGTTTTCTTGTGATTTAAAGAAAATGGCACCAAAGAGAAAGACCACGAGGTTAAACCCAGATGCAACACCAACACCAGTCACAGACACTCATACCACTACATCTGTCACCAATGCCCAAATTCAGGCAATGATTAACGAAGGCGTTACTGCTGCACTGGCAGCATGTGATGCAACCAGAAATGGCAATGATAGCCATACTTCAGGAATGGGTGCCAGAAGGCCTATGCAAGTTGCTCGTGAATGCACCTACCCAGACTTCCTAAAATGCCAACCCTTGAACTTCAAGGGCACTGAGGGAGTTGTCGGACTCACTCAGTGGTTCGAAAAGATGGAGTCTGTTTACAGCATAAGCAACTGTACAGTAGCATGCCAAGTCAAATTTGCTACATGTACCCTGCAAGGAAATGCTCTTACATGGTGGAATTCCCATGTTAAGACCACTACTCCTGAAGCTGCCCATGCAATGCCATGGAGGACACTGAAAAAGATGATGACAGACAAATACTGCCCAAGGGGCGAAATTAAGAAACTGGAGTTCGAAATGTGGAATTTGAAGGTAAAGGGTAACGATGTGGTAACCTATAGCCAACGTTTCCAAGAACTGGCACTAATGTGCGATCGGATGTTTCCGGAAGAAATAGACCAAGTTGAGAAATATGTCGGTGGCTTGCCCGACACGATCCATGGCAGTGTGATGGCGACTAAGCCAAAAACTATGCAGGATGCCATTGAGTTCGCCACTGAACTCATGGACAAAAAGATCAACACTTGGGCTGAACGTCAGGCTGACAACAAAAGAAAGTCTGATGACACCGCCAGGAATAACCAGAATCAGCAACCAAACAAGAGACAAAATACTGGAAGAGCTTATGCCGCAGGAAATGGTGACAGGAGACCATACGGAGGGCCTAAACCTCTGTGTCCCAAATGTAACTATCACCATGATGGTCTTTGTGCTCCCAAATGCCACAAGTGCAACCGATTTGGTCATTTAGGTCGTGACTGCAGGAGTCCCCCAAATGTCAACACTGGGGCTAATCAGAGGGCTTGTTTTAAATGTGGTGCTCAGGGGCATTTCAGGAAGGATTGCCCAAAATGGAAGAACAACAACAACCGGGGTAATCAGGCTGGACATGCCAAGGCTCAGGCAAAGGTGTATGCCATGGGCAATGCAGGGGCAAACCCGGACAACAATGTCGTCACGGGTACGTTTCTCCTAAACAACCGATATGCATCTATTTTATTGATACCGCCCCCCCCCCCCCACCCCCCTCCCCGGGGGCCCGGCTGTTCGATAGGAGTTTTGTATCTACTGCATTTAGCTCTCGAATTGTTATCACTCCAACTGCATTAGATCATGATTATAATGTCAAACTAGCCGACAGGAGAATTGTTGGGTTAAACATTATTATCCGGGGTTGTACGTTAAACCTCTTAAATCATCACCTCTGTGTTCCAAATGTAACTATCACCATGATGGTCCTTGTGCTCCCAAATGCCACAAGTGCAACCGATTTGGTCATTTATCTCATGACTGCAGGAATCCCCCAAATGTCAACACTGGGGTTAATCAGAGGGGCAACATTTGTTTTGAATGTGGTGCTTAGGGGCATTTCAAGAGGGATTGTCCAAAATTGAAGAACGAAAACAACCAGGGTAATCGGGTTAGAAATGCCAAGGCTCAGGTAAAGGTGTATGCCATGGGCAATGCATGGGCAAACCCGGACAACAATGTCATCACGGGTACGTTTCTCCTAAACAAACGATATGCATCTATGTTATTTTATACCAGTGCCGATAGGAGTTTTGTATCTACTGCATTTAGCTCTCAAATTGTTATCACTCCAACTGCATTAGATCATGATTATAATGTCGAACTAGCCGACGGGCGAATTGTTGGGTTAAACACTATTATCCTGGGTTGTACGTTAAACTTCTTAAATCATACTTTCAACATAGACCTAATGCCTATAGAACTAGGTAGTTTTGACAAGATAATTGGTATGGATTGGTTGGCAAAGTACCATGCCGTTATTATCTGTGCGGAAAAGATTGTTCGTATTCCTTTTAGAGATGAAACTTTAATTGTTCGAGGTGATGGAAGCAGCAATAAACACGAGACCCGATTAAACATCATCTCGTGTACTAAGGCTCAAGAGTATTTAACGAAGGGATGTCACATATTCTTAGCAAATATCACCGTAACCAAAGACGAAGAAAAGTCAAAGGAGAAACGACTTGAAGATGTGCCAGTTGTTCAAAAATTTCCGAAAGTCTTTCCTGAGGACTTGCCGGGTATACCACCCACTCGACAAGTGGAGTTTCGAATCGATTTGGTACCTGGTGCTACACCTATAGCACGGGCACCATATAGACTAGCACCATCCGAAATGAAGGAACTAGCGGAGCAACTACAGGAACTTACGGATAAAGGCTTCATAAGACCAAGTTCCTCACCCTGGGGAGCTCCGGTTCTGTTTGTAAATAAGAAAGATAGGTCTTTTCGGATGTGCATCGATTACAGGGAATTAAACAAACTGACAGTGAAGAACCGCTACCCACTCCCAAGGATTGATGACCTATTCGACCAGCTGCAAGGGTCGAGTATTTATTCAAAGATCGATCTGAGGTATGGGTATCACTAGTTGAGAGTTTAAGAAGAAGACATTCCCAAGACTGCATTCAGGACTCGATACGGTCAATATGAATTCCAAGTCATGCCTTTTGGTTTGACTAATGCACCGTCTGTGTTCATGGACCTTATGAACCGGGTGTGTAAACCGTATCTGGACAAGTTTGTAATTGTCTTCATCGATGACATTTTGATCTACTCCAAAAGTAAGAAGGAACATGAGGAACACCTTAGGCAGATCTTGAAATTGCTTAAAAAGGAAGAATTGTACGCCAAGTTCTCCAAGTGTAAATTCTAGATCTCCAGTGTACAATTCCCCAGTCACGTGATTGACTGTCGAGGTATTCACATTGACCCTGCCAAGATTGAATCTACCAAAGATTGGGCATCTCCTAAAACACCAACACAGATTCGCCAATTTTTGGGCCTTGCCGGCTATTATAGAATATTCATTGAAGGGTTTTCAAAGATCGCCAAGTCAATGAACAAACTAACCCAGAAAGGTGTCAAGTTTCATTGGGGCGATAAACAAGAAGCAGCTTTTCAACTATTGAAGTAGAAGTTGTGTAGTGCACCAATCTTGGCCTTACCTGAAGGAAGCGAAGATTTCATCGCATACTGCAATGCTTCAAAGAAAGGTTTGGGCGCTGTGTTGATGCAAAGAGAAAAGGTGATTTCTTATGCATCACGCCAGTTAAAAATTCATGAAAAGAACTATACGACTCATGATTTAGAACTTGGGGCAGTAGTGTTCGCTCTAAAGATTTGGAGGCACTATCTGTACGGAACCAAGTGCACGGTGTTCACTGATCACAAGAGTTTACAACACATTCTTGATCAGAAGGAATTAAATATGAGGCAACGTCGCTGGTTAGAGTTGCTGAGTGATTACGATTGCGAAATTCGTTATCACCCAGGGAAGGCGAATGTTGTTGCTGATGCTCTGAGCAGGAAGGAACGAGAACCACTAAGGGTTTGGGCCTTAGTGATGACTATTGGCTTGGATCTTCCTAAACCAATCTTGGAAGCTCAGACTGAAGCACGAAAGCCGGAGAACATCAAGAAGGAGGATGTTGGGGGTATATTGGTTGAGAATTCAAAAGATCCGGAGAAACTTAGAACGGAAAAGTTGGAACCACGTACGGATGGAACTCTGTGCTTAAATGGCAGGAGTTGGTTACCATGTTATGGCGACTTAAGGACTATGATCATGCACGAGTCCCACAAGTCTAAATACTCTATTCATCCGGGTTTTGACAAGATATACCAGGATATGAAGAAACTATACTGGTGGCCCAATATGAAAGCCAACATTGCCACCTATGTTAGCAAATGTTTGACTTGTGCTAAGGTTAAGGCCGAACATCAGAGACCACCGGGTTTGTTAGTGCAACCCGAGATACCTCAATGGAAGTGGGACAACATTACGTTGGATTTTGTCATGAAGCTTCCTAAGTTATCCCAAGGTTATGACACTATTTGGGTGATTGTTGACCGACTTACAAAGTCTGCCATTTTTATGCCAATGAGGGAAACGGATCCTATAGATAAACTGGCAAGAATGTACCTAAAGGAGGAGATAATGTTATGCTTAAGGTTTCGCCTTGGAAAGGGGTCGTACGTTTTGGCAAACGGGGAGAGTTAAACCCCAGATATGTCGGACCTTTCAAAGTGTTGAAAAAGGTTGGAGCCGTTGCTTACAAAGTTGAGCTACCTCAAGAGCTGAGCAGGGTTCACAATACATTTCATGTATCCAACTTGAAGAAATGTTATTCTGACGATCCATTAGTCGTTCCGTTGGAAGGACTCCAAGTGGATGACAAGCTTCATTTTGTTGAAGAGCCTGTAGAAATCATGGATCGTGAAGTCAAACAATTGAGGCAAAGCCGTGTCCCAATTGTCAAGATTCAATGGAACTCTAGGCGGGGCCTTGAGTTTACATGGGAGCGTGAAGATCAATTCAGGAAGAAATGTCCACACCTCTTCACCAAGACCGCACCATCATCAAGTGCTGTGTCATAAGCCTTGAGGACAAGGCTCACTTAATGGGGGAAGACTATAACACCTCGTGTTTTAGGTCATTATACGACATTATGTTATCCACTATTTATTTTTAGGGTTTTACGCGTTTGCTCTTAAATCGTAATCGTTAAGCTAAATCGCGTAAACTAAAAATGATCATTCAATGTAAACGGGCATTAAACGATTAAACGTTTACATCAAGCAAGTGTTAAATGATTATTATGAGGATAATTATCAACTTTGTTCATCTTATTTTTATTGGTTACGTAAAATGCTTACGTTTCGCGATAAAATGCGTTTCGGCATTCCCGGAAGCACCAAAACCTAACTACGCTTAAACAAATACCCACGATTATACCCAATACACAAAATAATCAAAATATCATCCCATATATGAGTATGTGGCCGGATTTGTAGGGATAGGACCAAAGAAATATCTAAGTGCATGACTCTTGCCCTAAATATCAAGCTACAACAAATATCAAGGGAACCATGTCTTACACCTTTGTAACCACTTGACCAATTGCACTAGGAACCTTCCTTGAGGCCTTCCTTGAGTCCTTGGCTTAGTCTTTCATCTATATAAGGCATTAGCTAGCAAGTAAACACACATCTTTCATTTTCCAAAGTGTAAACAAAAATCAAACCTCTCTTTGCTCTCATACATGCCCACGGCTCAAAATCATTATCATACACAATCCATACAAAATTTTCTACCACATATACAAGCATACACACATCATATCTAAGACCTACTAAGGTGGTTTCAAGGCTTGGTTAACCATTTGCAAGGAAGGAAGCAAGAAAAGGAAGCTAGGGTTTACTTGGGAAAAATTAGGGTTTCATCTTATATTTACTAGCTAAGGGTTTAAATCACAAGGGTGTGATTGTTATTCTTGCCTCTACTCATCCACACAAGGTTATTTAAAAGCTTAATCATTTCATAACTAAGATTTTATGTGTTCATATGCTCTATTTAGCTAAATCACCATTTAGGATACTTTTGAATATGTGAAAGGGATTTTTACTTATGATCAATGTTTTGTGAACTTATTTACATGTTATATGGATGCTATTATGATGTTAAAATGGAATTATAACTCTTGTACACACTTGGTTAAGTATAAACATGTATATGAACAAATTAGGGTTTCAATGTTAACTTAATAAGTTACAAGTGAAAATGGTGTAAATAACATGTTAATCTTGTATTCATGGACACTCTTGGACAAAACATGACCTAATGGACCTAATATATGTAATACATAAGATATAAGTGTTGTAAAGTAGTTGTAACAAGGTGTTGAAGCTTAATGGTACAAAAATCAAGCTTAAAACATGTTTTAAATCACAAACTTCAAACTTTCTGTTTTGGTTCGAATTTGGTAACAGCCATATTAGGTTTTATAAATATAGTACATCTCATAAGGATTCCAAAATGATAAGAAACTCAAAAATCGGATTTATAACGAAGAAGATACGCTAGTTACGAGTTTACGACGCTAAATACTTTATAAAACAAATTTTATAAAAAGTTACTACTCATGGCAGAAACTTATACTTTGTAAGGAAAAACTTGTTAAGTGTTGTTTAATCTTCAAAAAAGGTTCCATTATCATCCTTTATACTCTTATTACATTTATTATGCAAGCCAGTTCATATCTATTTCTTGTTATAGCTTGTTTATTGAAAATATTATGTAAACATATTCCAAAAACTCATAAATCTTATGTTCACATATTGAGTATAAATATTATTGATAAAACAAGTGGTCAAAATAAACTTATATATTTGAAAAGTAGAGTTTATTAGATAATATAGACTCAGGAATCATGTTTTTTTGTTGAGTAAACGATTCTGATTACTTCAGTTCTAGTTATAACTACTTATTTCTAAAACTTGTTTTTTTAATCTACTTTTTTATTATATATTCAAAACATTTTTCTTTATGATTTAAAATATCAATTTTAACTACAAGTGCTATATTAGTAGGGAATTTTATAAAGGATATTGAGGCCTCTTCGGATGGCGTATCGATGAGTTGTTGGATTTACGATTTAAAGTGTCCTAAACTCCTCGTACGTCATGTCATGACCTTTATCCTTAATGATAGCCCAAACGATAGTACAATGTTAATTATAAAAGATCAAAACCTTTATTATATCCTAAATACATCAATGAGTTTATCTAATTTCTGCTACATAGCTTTATATGTGGCATTGTATTGTGTACTTATTCGTCTGTATGCTTAGCAGTCTTCTTAATCGGACCTATTCCTTTATTAGGGGTGCTGTATTAGTCTTTATCGTGACGCTTTATCAGTAGTGATATACTCTGTTCAAATTCATTTGAGGTGAGTTCATAGCCCCACGTTTTACTTTAATCATACTTTATAAGTTTTGGGGTGAGAAACATATGCACGTTTTACAAATTGGACGCAAGTGTACATTTTATCATGATTACGTTTTGCCTAAGTAGCGATAACCCACTGTGCCCATGAATCATGAACTGTTAAATTACATATATGTAGTCGTGGATTACATTATGTGAGCGCGAATGATTATAAATAGATCTATTTGGGATGACTTCCCCGTTCGGGTGCTTTGCTATCATTAGGAAACAAAGTATTTCATGTCGGTTACGGCAGTCTAAGGGTTGAACTTCATCACGGGCAATGTAGGCAAGTATAGATATCTATATATCTGTATTCAATTATGTAAGTTCGGTGATCGTCATGAGCTTAGGAAAACGTAAATACATTTGTAGATGTCTGCATTGTTGCTTTATCACAGGGAAAGTCTCTGCGGTCCTGCTTGTTCTTATATTAACCTATGAATTCACCACTTATGTTGACGTTTTAAATGCAATGTTTTTCAGGAGGTCATTAAGCACGAGGTGCGAAGGATACAATTGGGGGTTTTATTTAAGTCATTGCATTAATGATTTAGGCAATTTACATTTGTTTTATCTGTTATGGGCTGTAAATCTTTGTACAATATCAAGTAATGCTGCGGGCTTTTGTAAAAATACTTAATAAAATCCAATGGTATCTGTTAAACGACTTTTTGTGTCGTTTCTTTTATAATCTTGTGTTATTGATTGATAAGTACACAGCCCCGGATCCTTATTCCGCTGGACCCATTTAGGGGGTGTTACACATGAGGATTATGCGGAGCCTAGAGAAATTTGTTGGTGGGAGACCATACAAGGGTGACTTTCGGCTGCTGCAAAGGACCATATGATTTATCATATGATGTCCTCATCATAACAGGTCATTCCTCATGAATAATAAAAACTTGTGAATTTGTATATATGTAGTGTAGACATTGTGGTGATAATAAGGAGTGCTCGAGTACAAAATTTTCAAGAATTTCTTAATAAATTCAAAAAACTTCAAATTATTGTACTCAGCACTGTCTTATATACCCTCAAATATTGAATGGGGGCATAAAAATGTTCCTGTTTGAGATTGTGTAACATTTTGTCCCCGAACGTTCAATCAAATTGATATCCAAAAATATCAAATGATTAACATTTTGGATAAGGGGAGAAAATGTGATTAAACTGAATCTAATTTATATTGAAATGTGATTAAATAAAATAGACTCTATGCACTCCACTCTTAGCATGTACTACGATTACGATGCACATGTTAAGGGGGAGTTTTTAGTGATGATGAAAAACTCTCAAAGTGTAAATCTTTTGATATTTATATCAAACACTTTGATTGAAAATTTCAATGTTTTTGGTTTTGATTATGATGGAATACCCAAAAGACCGACCATGTAATTAAATTTATGAAGTTATAAGGTGGTTAGGCATTGGTATTCAAAATCCCATGATCGGTTCAGGCTCTTGGGGTCCCTTTTTACCATAAACATACAAAGACTCATCAATTTCTTCTTGTGGTTTAGGAGTATAATCTCTACTTAAGGGATGTGGAACACCTTTAAAATCATTAGCTTTTATGAATCTACTGTACAAAGGTTTCCTAACTGAGTCCTCTTCTGTACCCTTAAAAACAGAAAAATTCATTTCTTCCTCATAACTTAGAACCTCATTGTTTGATTTTATTTCATACCCTAAGCCAATTTTACTATTTGAACTCATGCCAGAATTAATTAATCTCCAAAGATTCTTGGAAGAATCTTTCCATGAATCTAATGTTTTCTGCAATTGTTCCTTTTCTTTTACAGCTTTCATTCCAATTCTCCTATATTTTTTAAGCTTTTCATCTTTTTCATATATTTCATTTGCCTGAAATGTAAGCTTTTCATTTAGAGAAAGTTGCTGTTTTTGAAAAGTAACAAGTTGAGCTTCTAGTTTCTTAACAGCTTGACTATAGGCAAGTATTTGTGCTTCTTGATCACCTAACTGATTCATTTGTTCATCACACAGTGTTTTAAGCTTATTATATGAATCAATGCAAGTTTTAGAACATAATGATACCTCAGTATTTGAGTTGATTATCATGAGTGCATGATTTGACTCTTCTTCCTCTACTGTATGTTCTCCCCAATTGACAACACCATCATCCATTGTTAGAAAACAGTTCTGTTTCTGCTCTTTCTTTCCAGCTCCTTAAACTTGATAAAAAGAGTCTCTTTTAAACTGTTGTTTTAAAACAGCTTTCTGCATCTTCTTTGAATTTGCATTACCACCAAACCTAGTCCTTATGGCTTCCCAAATTTCTTTTGCATCATCCATTCCATAAAATCTTCTCAGATGTTCCTTGGGAATAGCCATGAGTAAGATGGTTATTTCCTTCCTTTCCTTTTTAACAGCATGAATTTCTACAGGAGATACTGGTGGAAGTATTCTAACAACACCATCTTTTCTAGTTGAGATTCTCTTCTTTGAATTTCCATTCTGAATTACCTTCCAAACATCATTATCAATATATTCAAGGTAATGCTCCATCTCCATGGCCCATATAGCATACTCTTCCTTCTTTAGAATTGGGAGTTTGATATTTGAAATAGTGGTTGTTGTAGGAGTGAGTTGTTGATGTTGTTTTGGTTTATTGGTTGCAGAACCATTTTCTGATGCATCTTCATGGTATGATGCTTCATCATCACTAAGATGTGAGAGTAATCATCATTAGCAGGTTGAGACATTTTTCTAGATCTAAAAGTGATTGTTTGTGATCTTGTGATTCTTTTTATTCAGAGTCTCTCTAAAGGCTCTGATACCACTTGTTGGTCCAAAGTCCTGGATCTGATTAGCCTTTTGTAAGACAATAGCTAACATGAATAAATTCAAATTAACTATATGAGAGACAATGACTATGAATACTATGTGCTAATGCGGAATCTTAACACAAGTACTAAGAAGAACAATTGTAAACTAACTTTGCTATTGATTTCTATTAGAATACTATTTCAATCTCATACTAAACATTGTGCCGTAGGGTTCCTTTTATACACCAAGGAAACCTTAATGGGCTTTACAAACGTGTGAAAGGATAATGCATATCCTTTCCAAAGATATCTCTTAAGATATCTCTAAGATAACTATTACTATTCTGTTACATAAACAGACTTAACTAAATACGACCAGTACTAACTATAGTACTGCTACTCTACCAGTACTAACTTTAGTACTGCCAGACTTAACTTAGTACTGCCAGTATTAACTTAGTACTGCCAGAACTAACTAATACTACCAGACTTAACTGTTATACTACCAGTATTAAGTCTTTTACAATCTATTTCCCAACATACTACTTTGGAAAGTCTTTGCTTGTCACGTGCTCAAATTCTTTGGGGAATGTATCATAACAAGACTGTTGACTACGTGTACTTGTTGTGGAAAGATTTGGTGTACCAAGTGGAGAATAAGAATTCTAAGAAGAACAATGACATGTATTACCCACGATTTACCAAATTCATTGTAGACTACTTCATGGCAAAGGATCAGGCAATACCAAGGAGAAACAAGATGTTTTAGCACTATGCAAGGGATGACTTCATGTTCACCATAATAAGATTCATTTATAAACATCAGGACACACAGGTATACGGCGCTATTCTCCCTCAGTACTTGACCAACCAAGCCATGCTGGAGTCTGAAGCCTACACCAGCAACTGTTCCAAGCTCCTCACTACAAGATCTTCCCAACTTTAGATCTTTATTCGGGTTTGACCATAGACTAAAAACTTTAGAAACCGAATTCTCTGAGTTCAAGCAAACAAACCAATTTGCTGAAGCAGTTTCTTCCATTCCCAGCATTATTGATACGTACCTTGCCAACAAGATGCATGAATCCGTCAAAACTGTTGTTCAGTTACAATCCGAAAGACTCAGAGATGAAGCCCAAGCTGAAAATGCAGAATTCCTTAACAAACTTGATGATAACATTAAAAAAATAATCAAGGATCAAGTCAAGGAACAAGTTAAAGCTCAAGTCTCTAAGATTTTGCCAAAAATTAAGAAGACAGTAAACGAATAACTCAAAGCTGAGGTTATGACTCGTTCATCCACTGAATCCAAGACATCTCTTGCTATAGCTGCCAACCTATCTGAATTAGAGCTGAAGAAGATTCTCATAGACAAGATGGAGAGCAATAAGTCAATCCACAGATCTGATGAACAAAAGAATCTCTACAAAGCACTGGTTGACGCTTACGAAAGTGACAAGCTCATACTTGACACTTATGGTGATACTGTTTCATTTAAAAGACGTAGAGATGATGAGGATAAAGATGAAGAACCCTTCGCTGGATCAAACAGGGGGTCCAAGAGAAGACGAGCTGGTAAAGAACCAGAGTCAACCAGTACACCAAAGGAAAAGACATCCAAGACATCTGGCAAGTCATACGAAGGGTCCAAATCTAAACACAAGACTGCTGGCGAAACTGCTCAAACAAAGGAGCCTATGCACACTACCAAAGATTTGGAAGAACCGACACAACAGGAGTTTGAAACAGGAGTTACTGAAGATCAATTGAATGAAGAAACCCCTTAGTTCCCTGATTGGTTTCAGAGACCAACAAAACTTCCTTCTCCCAATCATAATTAAAACAAGACTTTGCCTGATGCTCATGGACCTGTTCAACCTTGGCTAAGCTCTTTGGCCCAGAAGAAAGATCTGAGAGAATTGTTTAATGAGTTGATGGATACTCCTCTTGACTTCTCAGCATTCGTGATGAACCGACTTACGGTTGATACTTTAACTCCAGAACTATTAACCGGTCCAACATTTGAGCTGATGAAAGAATCATGCAAGAGTTTGGTGGAGCTCGAATACCTCTTTGAAGAAGTCTACAAGGCAACCACTGAACAATTAGATTGGAACAACCCTGAAGGTCAGCAATATCCACATGATCTGCGAAAGCCACTACCATTGATACCTAATTCTCGAGGTCATCATGTCATACCTTTTGATCACTTCATCAACAACGACCTAGAGTATCTAAGAGGTGGTGTCTCAAGCCAAAAATATGCAACTTCAGTGACGAAGACCAAGGCTGCAGATTACGGGCACATCAAATGGATTGAAGATTTGGTCCCTAACAGAATGTGGAGTCAAGTGTTGGTTAGCTATGATAAACATGCACTTAGGGGAATTTCACATTGGGGGCAAAAACGACAACAATTCTATGGATTTGCTTCCAACAGGGAAACTGCTCGCGATGTCTACTCTAAACGCAGAATCATTGCTGTCACAAAACTTGAAATAGTTGACTGGCATAACTACAAGCATCTTGATTGGATCACTGTTCGTAAGGATGATGACAAGCTGTACAAATTCAAGGAAGGTGATTTCAATAGGCTTCACATTCAAGACATCAAAGACATGCTGCTTCTTCTTGTTCAAGGCAAGTTGGCAAATCTCACCGTTGAAGAACACTTAGCTTTTAATGTCTCCTTAAGAATGTTCACAAGAAGCGTTGTCATCCAAAGGCGTGTGGAAGATCTTCAATTAGGTGTCGAAAGTTACCAAAAAAAGCTCAACCTCACTAAGTTGGATACGTACAGATTAGATCTTAAAAGAAGGTAAGCTTACACAGCATACTCCAATCCAAGAGGTTTCATTTACTAGAGCAAAGACAGAAAGAACAAACTGATGCGTATTGATGAACTACACAAGTTTAGTGACGGTATACTAAATGATGTTTGGACTGCTCTTAATGATCGTCTAAAGGGAATTCGGATGGAGTATTTGCCACAGACTATCTGGAGAAAAAGTGACAAAGACAATGCAGGAGCTATGATCCATGCAATTGATAAACAGCTAAAGACAAGGAGGATTATGCAGAGTTTGGAGAAATTTGTTGGTGGGAGACCATATAAGGGAGACTTTCAGTTGCTGCAAAGAACCATATGATTCATCATATGATGTCCTCATCATAACAGGTCAAACCTTATAGGTAATAAATAACTTGTGATATTTATATATATGTAGTGTAGACTTTAAGGTGATAATAAGTAGTGCTTGATTACAAAATTTTCAAGAATTTCTTAGTAAATTCAAAAAATTTCAAATTATTGTACTCAACACTGTCTTATAAACCCTCAAAAATTAAGGGGGAGCATTAAAATGTTCTTGTTAGATATTATGTAACATTTTGTCCCTAGCAATGGTGTTCTACCATTTATAAGTTCATAAGGTGTCTTGTTTTGAGTTTTAGTCACTAATACCCTATTAAGAACATAACAAGCAGTATTAACTGCTTTAGCCCAAAAGATTATAGGTAATAGTGAGTCTGCTAACATAGTCTTTGCAGCCTTCATTAGAGTTTATTCTTTCTTTCTAGCTACCTCTATTCTGTTATGGAGTCCTAGCATTGCTGAATTCCCTTCCGATCCCTTTATCAGTACAGAAATCATTCATTTCCTTGTTTTTAAATTTGTACCATTATCACACCTAATTATTTTAACCTTATGGTTTACTTGGTTTTTAATTTCAGTTATAAACTTCTGTATGTATCATACTAGTCTCATTCTTATGTGGCCATTAAGAAAACCCAACTAAACCTATAAAGTCATCAGGTCATCTTACAAGGCAATATTTCTTATGATTGAGGCCCAATACAAATGTTGGACCAAATAAGTCCATATGCAGAATCTGTAAGGGTTGACTGATTGAACTTACAAGTTTGGCCTTACAGGTGGCTTTGTGTTGCTTTCCTTTCTGACAAGCAACACAAGAGTGGTCATTTTCAAAAAGCTTTGAAGGAAGACCTCTTACAAGGTTTCCCTTCACAAGTTTGTTCATTGTTTTAAAATTTACATGACCTAGCCTCCTGTGCCATAAATTAGACTCATCAAAGGATGCCTTTGCAAATAGACAGGTTAAATCTCCAGTAGGAACAATATTTTGTAGGTCAAAACAGTACATATTATTTTGCCTGGAGATTCTAAAGTACCAATTGACTTCATTAGTAGCTTTAAAAATTTAGAGACAAACAAGCATTCTGTTTCAGTAAACAAAAAAAACACGTATTTTTTTTTTTGTCACACATTTGTGAGAAGTAGAAAAGATTAAACTTAAGACCTTTACTTAGTATACATCATCAAAGTCTTATTTGTCAGTTTTTATATTACCTTTTCTGTATTCTATTTACCCTTTCACCAAAATTAACAAATCCACTTTATCTCCTGATAGTCTGAAAGGTATTCTTTGGTGCCTATCATGTGCCTGAAGCACCCACTGTCTGCAATTCCTTTGTCTTTTAAAGCTATCTGTGGATGTTCCTGCACATAAAGTAAGAGAAATCAGTTTCTCTTAGGGACCCAAGCCATCACTGACTTGAGCCTACCTTGTGGATCTATGTAATCAAACCATAATGCAAATCAACTTATTGTCTTTAGAGGACTTGGTTGTTTAAGTTGGTCTTGGTCTCTAAATACAACCAGATGAGGGCTTAAAATAGTTAATCCATCTTCCCTTATGTATTAACTGCTTATCTAACAGTACTAACTTTTTAGGTGACAAACCTTATTCTTTGTGTTGATGGAGCATAGTGAGATTGGTTAATTGGTGGGTGTGATTATTAAAGTATTTGTAGTAAAATTCCACACTATGTTTTTGTCTAAATAGTATTAACTTGTTAGGAAAATTAGTTGATAATGCCTATTTTGGCTTGGCAGTTATAACTGGTTTTTTTCCAGGACCTTAGGATGACTGCTCTTGGAACAAATGGTGTTGATGTATTACCTCATTTTAGCGTTAGTTCTAGATGGTTTATCTACCCTTTGACTTGGTTCCACAAATACCCATTCTGTTTACCACATTCCTTTGAGTCATTTTGTCTTCATGAAAAGTGCAATCTCTTATTAAATGACTCATACTTCCACAAACAAAACATGCATTTTTTGTAAAACTGTAACCTAATCCCAGATTTTGAGCCATTCTCCTATTCCAATCCCTTTTGTCAACCTTAGGACTTGAACAAGACTCCTTGGGTTTCTCATTTTGTTAAATTGGTTTAACTGGTGTAATAGGTCTAACAGATTTAGCAATTTTAACTGATTTTGCATGTTTGACAAGCCTAACATATTCACCTTCTTTAATAAAGTTAACTTTCTCAAAAACTTGTTTAGGCCTAAAGATGCTTTCATTGTCACTGTCAGTGTCCCAATCTTGGATAAAAGGAGCACTTGACTTGACTTCCTTTGGTGTTTCAACAGATACTTCATTAGATTTAGGAGCATCTTTTATGACTGCCAGTACTCTAAGTATATTCTTGAGTCATCCAATCATGACAAATGTTAAATAGCTTTAGGAGGTATGAATGTTCCCTGAGAGTGGAGGGAGGACTGCATGATATTCCTACTACTGTATTGAATCTAATCATAGGTTTGACTATTTTCCTTATCATGTACTGGTATTCTAACACTGTTTTAAACACATCAGATTTACTTACATCACATACAATCTCTTCTTTTCCATATCCTAAGCCAATTTTAACTTTTGGACTGATCTAACTATCAAGTAGTTTTGTTAGATTCTTAGAAGAATTTTCAAATTTCTTTAATTTTGCCTTTAAATCTTCTTTTTTTATGAATCTCTTCTTTTTCACTGTAGTGCGCAAGATCTAACAAGTTTAATGGTATTAGTTAGCAAATTTAGTCTTGTCTTTAACTGCATTCCAACACGCCAATCTTTTCTTCAAGTATAACTTCATTTTTCTGATATTGAACTAACCGTGCCTCTACTGATTTTAGACCAAGTTCATTATCTACACTTTCTAATTTGGACTTATCTAGTCTTACATGTTGTTCATCATACATTTTTGCTCGATCCGTACTCTCTTTGATAAAGATTCAATACTTGCTTTAGAACATTAAATTACCTCAGTGTCAAAACTGCCAGAGCTTGAAGATTTTGAAGAAGTGATTGCCATAAGAGCATAGTTGGTTGGTTCCTCCTCAGCAGCTAGATAACTCCAATCATATGTGTTAATACTGGTCATGTCTTGAACCACCAATACCTTCTGATCTTCTTCCTTTATTGATCTTTTAACATCATCTCTTCTGTACCCATTGTTGTTACCCCTGTATTCCTGATTCTTCTTTCCTTTGCATTCTCTTGCAAAGTGACCTTTCTTGTGACAGTTAAAGCATTCCACCTTGGTTTTATCAAAACGATTTGGTTCCTGTCCTAATCCACTAAAGCTTTCTTTCTTGTCTTTTGTAGAAATTGTAATCCTGTGGATATCATGGCCACCTGCCATTTTAAGTCCATCTCTTCAAAATCATCACTTTCTACCTGCTCAAGATCATCTTGATATAGTTGTGGTGCACTAGATTGGTTAGCATATAATGAGTACATGACTTCATCAACATAAGATGAAGATCCTTGTGCTTTATTACTTTGACCTGTAGCAGAATTAACATGGTAGGCAGTACTAATTTCATCAGTACTACGTTTGATTTTTCGAGACAACAGGACATGTTTAGTGAACTAGATGAAGATATAGTAATTCCTTTAACATCACCCTCATGTGCTTTTAGGGTGTTGTAAAGGTCATCAATATCTATATCATCAATTCCTTCCTTGTTTCTCATAATCAAGGAAACACTGGTCCATGTAGAAGGTAAAGACCTTAGGAATTTGGAATTAATGTCTTCAGTTGAAAGTTCTACTCCATGAATTGATAACAAGGTGAGAAGCCTCTGGAACCTATCAAATCCTTTGTCTAGACCCTCTGAGTTAGATATGGAAAAAGCTTCAAATTACTTTTTAAGAACACTCTTCTACATTTTCTTAGATGCAGCATTACCACCATATCTAGTTTTGATAGCATCCTATATGCCCTTAGCATATTTGATTAAATGATACTTAGGTAGATCTAATCAGAAGATCATAGCAGTGCACTACTGGCCT
The DNA here is from genome assembly GCA_026074375.1 of Tanacetum coccineum. NCBI lineage: Eukaryota > Viridiplantae > Streptophyta > Magnoliopsida > Asterales > Asteraceae > Tanacetum > Tanacetum coccineum. The sequence continues at coordinate 37,080 of BQNB010019959.1, read as the reverse complement.
TCCTTTCTCTTGCTCTAGCCTGTTATCCTTTGCCAGTTGTTGGAGGTACTTCCTACATATTTATGCTTCATTCTTTGTTCTGTACTAGACTTTTTCCATTCAAGAACCACCAAAAACCATTGTTCATAATATGTATGGATCATTATTCTTCCATACTTATAGTAATCTTGCAGCTTCCTATCAGCTGTCAATGATTGTTTAGTGAAAGGGGATATCTTTTCTCTACAAGCATATAGATGTGCATGTTTTCAAACCTTACAAAATGAATTCCACAAGAATCATATAGCTTCCAAAGCAGTATCTTCTGTCCTTGTAGATTCCTTTGTATATCATCTTCTACATCAGGTTTAAACATAACTTTTAAATCACCCCATAATACCCTTTCATATGCTTCCTTAGGCCTTGTATACCTATGCTTAGTCTTAACCAACTTCTACAAATTTTCCAAATCTTCTCTATCAAATTATTTGATCAGTTGACTAAATAATGTGTATGTCTTGGTACTTCCATTAGCTCTTATTATTTCATAAGAGCCTTGCCTTCCTGCTCTATGAATCTGAAAACCTACAATGGGTGCAGGCTTGACAGCTAAAGGTATAGCATGAACTACAAATTCTTCATCTCGAACAATTTTAACGCATTGTTTAAGATCTTCTCTCTCTTTATCATCATCATCTATTTTTTGCCTTTTAAAAGACTCTTGTTCTAGCTCATCTCCTGCTCTCTTTGAATTGCTTCCTTTCCACTTCTTTGATCTTTCTTTCCACTCCCTCTGAATCTATAGCCACAAAATTGTTTACTCTTTTGTAAGCTTTGTCAAACATCTTTTTGATAGCATTAAAGCTTTTGCCCTTGAAATCCTTATGCTTGTACCCCTCCATGTTCTTCAAATAGGTACATATAAGACTTCTTGCCTTATAGTCTTTTTAGGGGGTTTATTCTGTTTCTCTTCTGCTTCTTTGCTGCAAAATATTTCTTCTAGTTTTCTAGTATTCATCAAAAGCTTAAAACCCTGTTCTTCAACTATCAACTCTTCTCTCCTCTTGAGCTTGCAACTTGTTTCAGCCAATTTCTATCAGCATTAATTGTTGCTTCAATGGTATCCCATTCTTCAATTAATGCAGCATTACTAGCTTCTTCTTCTCTTTCTCTTTCAGCATGGCTTTTTATCTAAACTCTGCTTGAAGTCTCTAGCTAAATCTGCATCATATTTAATTGGACTTTGCCTTTCCGGTCTAGTTTCTCAGGCGCTTGCTTGAGTGCCTTTTCCATTTATCTTTTGCTGGTATCATAGAGGTTGTCTCTGTGTCTGCAAAAGATAAAGGAAAAGGGCATCATGCAAAGCGCTGAGAACTAGAGAAGTGAAAGGCAAACGGATCACATTACCACCATATAATGAGATGAATTATATAAACCTCTTAACTCTTCCCCCTTCATCCCATTTCCAAACTTCCAAACCACCCCCACAAAACCCACACCCACACCACCCCCCCCCACCCCCCCACCCCCGGGTGTTATCCTTTTAGTGTCTCTTCTGAGTTTTTTTTTACCTTATTGTTTCTTATCAACAGGTTTTTCTAGGGGATTCTTATTATTATAGTGAGAGTAAGCAAAAAAGGTGTTACGGGGTTTTAAATAACCAGTTGTTGTTTTAGGGGTTATAAACATTTTACAACATTTAGGATTTTTTGTGTATTCCTAAAAATTTACCAGTTAAACATGTTACTCTATCTAAGTCCATAGTACTCATCGTTGTGGTCTCGAGTGATATACCAAGCCAAGTTCTAAAGTCTACTACATCACCGACACACTCATAATTTTTGTGGAATTTTTAGTAAACGTTTGGAAACAAAATATGCTTAATTCTCACAATTTGTCATTAAGGGTTATAGTGCGCGAGGTCATGTAACTAGTAATTTTTACAAAAGTAATGCTAAAATTTTTTAAATTTGGCAAGATTTACGCACATGCATACTATTTGTAAAAGAAAGGACAAATAGGCGTTCTAATTCTCCATCCCCCTACTTAAATTATACAACGTCCTCGTTGTATAGATAAGACAATTAAAGAAAATAGGAAATAGATTTAGAACGAGGAACTCCCCTGATATGTTGCTCGGGATGATTCTCCAATTTGAGTTCTTGAGCAAAAGTGTGTTGGCGAGGCATCAGAATGTTCGTACAAGATTTGTAAATTCTCCACCAATATTCGTCGATATTTCTTTGCTTCCAAGGTCCTGTATAAATTCTCAGAAAACAAATGCAATTCTATCTCCGTGTATTCGTTTGGTTAGACTCGAAATAAATACCTAAAACTGAACAGGAAGTCGATACGCCATATCCATACCCCAGGATACGCCGTATTGATACATGTATACACTGTATTCATTTAATGAATACGCCGTATAGATTGTGCTAAAAATAAAGACTATATAACGTCCACAAAGTCAATACACCGTATCCATGGGGTTTGGATACACCGTATAGACAGTCTGGGAAGACAGACTCGATAAAAAATTGAAAATTACATTCCAGGTTGTCTCCCGGCAAGCACTTTTGTTTACAGAAAAGTCTTTAAGTTAGACTTGCCCTAATTTAATCCCATCCTTATAAAACAATTTGGGGTCGAACGGGATGCCAAATTACACATACAAATTCTTGAAAAGATTTATTAGCATCCCTTTGATAATATAATTACAAGTCATGATATTAAGATTTAATTCCATGATAAAAATTTCAGTTTTGAAAAATTTATTAGATGTATCATGACTTGTTTCTAAAAGCTTATTTGACCCATGTGCATAGGCACCAACATCGGTATTTATTACATCAGGTAATAGTTTGACAGATAAATCCTTCGAAGAGTGTTCAATATCGGCTTTATCATCCTTATTGTCCTTATCTGATTTTGAAATATTAGGATAAATTACGTTAAAAGGAAATAGATCATTAAAGTTTAAAACGTTTTGTTCCTCTTCATCACATTCGGACAATAATGTTTCATCTTTTAAATTAAATTCATCGATATGTTGAGGACTTACAGTAGGTTTAGTTAAGAAATCTAATTTAGATGTTAGAGCATCATTGTAAACAATGGTTGGAAATTCTTTCTCAAAATCTTTAAAGTAGTTTAAATCATCAAAATAACTGACCGTAGGCTCGGATGATGGAAACAAAGGCATATTGACTTTATCATTATCGTTTTTCGAATCCGTTTTCAAATCGTTGACATAAATTATTTTATAGGAAAATGACTTTTTGTCATAAATTACCGTGTAATCTTCATCGTCGAATTCGTCAAACGATATTCTAAAGTCAACTTAATTATCGTTAAGAGGTCTTACCGTGGGTTCACATGAGAGCGTCACTTCAGATGTTAACGCATCATTAAGGACTGTAGCTGGGAATTCAGTTTCAACAGATCTGAGGTCGTGAACGTCTTCATTATACCAGATCTTACCATACGCAGTAGTTTCCCAGCTATACACCTTACCACGCCTACGAGCTTTTTCTTCCTCGATCCTGATATACTCTTCCATAGTAATGTTGGGGTCGTCCATTTTAACCTGTAATAAATTTGCTAGGAAAGAAAACTGTCAAATAGCTTAATACGTCGTATTCTGTGAACTGAATACGCCCTATTGATGATAAAGTCAAATACGCTGTATTGGATTGAAAAAATTTATATGCCGTATCCAATAAATTGAATACGGCATATTGAGTATTTGACTTAGAAAGTTACAGCGAACCGTAACTATGCAGGAACACACAAGCACACAATATGCAAAAGTATACATTGCAGAAAGCAAACACACAAAACAAACACACAAATATGCAAATTAATCTATACTAAACTAAACTAAAACACTAATAAATAAGAATTAAACAACATCACTCCCTGGCAACGACGCCAAAAACTTGATGTGTCGTTGTGTAGGTGTTATTTATGTATCAAGTTTTACTATTTATTTTATGCCGACTATACCTAAAAACAACACTTTAATGGGCAGTGTACCCGGTCAGATGGAGTTTCGTGGTAAGTAGGGTGTCGATCACTAAGAGCGAGAGCGTTAATTCCTAATTCTATTAGTATTTTAGTTATCTAAGTTAAACATAAAACTAATGCAAAAAAAGGGGGGGGGGGTTAGCCTGAGAGACTGGCATGGTTTTGTGTATCTAAAGGTTTTGATGACAAGCAAAGCAATAAACACACATAAAAAGATAAACAAACGATAGATAAGCGATCAAGCACTAATTTAAGGAAAACCTATCAACCATGAATAATCTGATAAAACGCTGGTTTGTTTATTAGTGCAATGGTTGACTTATCTCGAAGGGCATATCATTCTTAGACTTAGGCGGTACTTCTTCCTAAGACCTAGACAAGTTAATTCTTTCACAATTAGACGCATCCGCATATAGCAAGCATTCGTTGATTATAATCTATCTTAAGAGATTAATAATGGTGCTCTTACTAAACCCTAGCTCATGGAGACTTTACCCACTTACTGCTTAACGACTCTTTATATACTAGTAGTCCGCTGTCCGAGTCCTTACCAATGGAATAAGAATGTACTCATTGATACCAGGGTCACCTTATGGCTCAACTAAGCTCACTGAAGTAAAGGCAAGGATAGTTTAATATTTGTGATCTTATGATTCTAGATATCTAAATTGCAATATGGAGAACTATCCCAGACTCTTAGCCTATGCACAAACAACACCAAAGTTACAACGCATTAAATATGTAAGACTAGACCCAGTTGAATGATAGGCCGCATACTTAAGCACGTAAACAAGTATCATGCGATAAACATAATCAATAAATCAATGAAACATTAAGCAATCAAGATAAACAAACTAAACATTAGATCTTCATTAACATGGCTGATACCTAAAGGTATCAGCCGATAATCATTATAAAAATACACACGGTTTGATATATGAATGATTAAAATAAAGGAACCTTAATTGAATGCGTATTCGGTTTTGCGAAGATTACAAGAGTTTTCCTATGATCTTGAGGCTCTTTTCTGACCTTCTATCCTCCTTTATTCATCTCTTGGTCGACTTGGTGGTTTAGGGATTCACTTGCATACCTAAAACTGAGTTTAGGGTCGTCTATTTATAGGGTCTGGAAACTCATCGATACGCCGTATCGAGCAATGTGGGATACGGCGTATTGTGGATTTCTTAGAGTAAGGACCACGTTTGATATCTTCTAGAATATTTTATTAGTATATTGTGAATACGGCGTATTAATGTGTGACATCTGTGATTTAATCAGGTTGGTGATACCTTTAGAAATGGATAAGAGTTTATTTGGGTGATTTTCTTATGTGCTATGTGTTCTAAGTAGTTTGAATGGGTGCATGATATCATTTTAAGGTGTATGATCATCTCATTTTGAGTGTGTTTGTGTTTGGTGATGAGTATTCCATTTGTTCACGTATAGTGATAATGGAAAGGAATGGCGTATTGCATGCAATGCTACGTCAATAGTTGGATGATTTTGTATTAAGCATTTATGGGAAACGTATCATGTTGGAAATAAGTGAAGTGAATGAAATTTGGATATTTATAGTAGACTTTCTAAATATAGAAAGTCAAATGTGAAATGAAAAGTTATTTTTAAAAAGTTTAGTAAGTAGCGTTTATGTAAAAAGGTTTACCCAAATTAGCTTAGGTTTTTATAAAAACTTAAGGAAATGAAGATAATTAGTTAATTAATAATTAAAGAAAAAAAATAAAAGAAATATATGTATGTATATGTAGAAATCGGCCCAAGAAAGAAAAAAGAAAAGAAAAGAGATTTTGGGCCTTATCTTAGGAGTTTGACTAGGATTATGATTCTAGTTAGCTAGATAAGGGATCCATAAGCTAAAAAATGACTCATTTAGCCCCCATATCCCTTTTGAGTCGACTTCCATCCCTAAGAACAAGGAACTAAGAATCTTGATCAAGAAGTAACCAAGAATCGGTGTTAGGATCAAGAAATCAAGAGGTAAGTATGCTTAACTTAGTTAGAATTATGCAATCACGTAACAAGACTTATAATGGATCTAGAGTTTACATAAAATACATATTATATATGAGATTTAATGATGGAATGATGATTAGGGTTAGTTTAGGGTTATGATCATGCATGTTGCATGTTAGGGTTTGCGTTAGATCTTGATTTAAGGTTTTGCAGAATTAGGTCTGTGTTAAACTGATGATATCTAGAAGTTAGAAACGTGTTTTAATATGATTCAAGAGCCTAAATTGTAGTTCAAAGAGTCTATTTTTCAAAAAGTCTGGCCTCGAATGATTTTGAGCTCCAGAAGTTAGTTAAATATTGGTTACAAGAAAAGTTGTCAAAACAGTGAATATGGGTCAGAATTAGGTCATGTTTAGGAGGGTAAAACCCTAACTTAAAAGTAGAATCAAGGTTAGCCAATCTACAGTGATTAGGTTCAATATGTATATAAAGAAATCCTATAAGAATAACTTCTGATTGTGTGTCTAAGTAGGGTAATTAGGGCCATACATTTTAGTGTGCAATCAAATCCGAATTGGGACAGTTTTGAAGTTTAATTTTATTTGGAATAGTTGCACATGTAATGTGTAGGTCCTTGGTCTTGGATCTATATAGCCTTTTCAAGACAATAGCTAACTTAAATAAATCCAAATCAACTATGTGAGAGACACTGACTATGAATATCAAGTGTTAATGCGGAATCTTAACACAAGAATTAAGAAGAACAATAATACTAATTTTGCTATTGATTTCTATTTAGCTTCAATGCTTCTATTCGATATATGAAACTTTATGCCGTAGGATTCCTTTTATACACCAAGGAAACCCTAGAAGGCTTTACAAAACGTATGAAAGGATAATGCATATCCTTTCCTAAGATATCTCCTAAAATATCTCTAAGATAACTATTACCTCTATTCTGTTACATAAACAGACTTAACTACATACGACCAGTACTAACTATAGTACTGCCACTCTACCAGTACTAACTATAGTACTGCCAGACTTAACTTAGTACTGCCAGACTTAACTTAGTACTGCCAGAACTAACTAATACTACCAGACTTAACTGTTATACTACCAGTATTAAGTCTTTTACAATATATTTCCCAACAATCCTCCCCTAACTTGATCTTCACTTGTGAACTTCAAGTTTCTTCAAGTGTCTTCCATTTGAGCTTCCTGAGGATGTTGTAAATAAAACTCTTCAAATTATTCTTGAGCTGCAATTCTTCAAATTATCTCTTTTTGATCTTTGCTGCCACAATTCTTCAAAAACTTTTTCAGCAACACTTAAACAGCTACATTGACTATATGTACATCAAATCATATAGTTTCAGACTATTCTCATCACTTCCAGGTGTGTTAACTCCTGTGAGAGGTGAATCATTGAAACTTTAAATGGATTTGATGTCTCTTTACCAGTTAGCCATTAACTCTGGAGTAGCCAGTCCTTTGGCCACCAGAAAGGTGCATGTCCATGGTCGACTGAAAACCATTTCAACTCTCAGTACGTGAAACATTGGTGAGTTGAATACCATATGGTTTTTGGCAAACCATTATAGCCATGAACGGATTTGATATGCCTTTACCTGTAGCCATTTGCTCAGGGCTAGTCAATCCTTTGGCACCTAGAAAAGGTAAATTCCATGGTGGATTGATTACCATGTCAACTCTTTGTACATGAAACTTGGTGAGTTGATGTACCATCCACTTTTTGGTAAAGTGTCAACCATCTAATATGGATTTGCAATTTGTCTTTACCATAAGCCATAATCTCATGGACTAGTTATGGTTTTTCCACAGCCTTTACCACAATCCATAAACTTGTGGGCTAGCCAACTCTTTACTAACCAGATATGGTGAGTTGATAACCATATAATTTTTGGCAAATTGTCAGCCATTAACGGATTTGAGAAGTCTTTACCAAGAGCCGTTTGCTCCTGGACTAGCCAGTCCTTATGTCTGTTAGACATGGTGGACTGATAACCATTTGTTGTGTTAGTGCATAGCACCTCCACCAAGTGTTGTTCTCTCTTCATCTCATATACCTAGATTATCAACTCATCAACCTTTATTACTTTCTAATGCCAGCTTGCTTCTCCATCATTTTCAAAAGTTTGTAGCAATCGTCATCTGGTTTTCCTCCTTGAAGTTTCTTGTCCAACATAGCTTTGCACACTTCAACCCCCAGAACCGGTTAAGAGAAAGGATACTTACTCTTATAGCATATAAACATCTACAGACTCCAAGTTCAAACAGTGTACTCCGCAAGCATCATAGTATCTCCAACAAATTAACCTTTGTTGACCTGGAAAACTCTAAATTGAATATGTACTAAGGGGTTCTTCAAACATGTTCTTTAAGTATTCCCAAAGTACTTTTTCAAATTCATCCTCTGGCTCATTTATACCATGTTTTCTCATGATAATCCTGTATAGCTCTGTAAGATCATCTCTTGATATGTCAGTCAACATTGCTACAAAGCTTATGTATACCATATCAGTTCCATCTACCCTTACAAACTGGTATACACTTTCCGTTCCTTCTTTAATGATCCTTTAATTTTGCTAAACTAGGTGATTTTTGTAGCTACATGATACAGGATTAATTGGGAAATTTAGTACTCGTGAAGTAGAATCATCTTTTTCATTAGCTTCATCTGAATCTTCAGATTCATCCTTATCATGGTGTGTATGGAATCCTTTCCTTGCTATCTGTTTCTCCTCTTTCTAGTCTTCTTGGTTGGCTTATCATCTTTGTCTTCATTTAACCTACTCCTATGTTGGTTTGAGTACCTTCATCGCAAACTTTAGCTTCTTTGCAGATTTAGTTTGAACTCTTCACCAATCTCTTCAAACTTTCCTTTTGTTGCTTCAAAGTTCATAGGACATAGTGTATCAATGCTTAACCAAATTTTCAATTTCGCATTCACTTCTTCAAAATTCAACTTCTTCAACTGAGTCAACTTCCATGTCCCTTGATTCTTTAGAAAGTTTGACATATAGTTCCTGAGTTGTGTTTGAGTCATGGGCTTATTCCTTTTTGCTCTAGCTCTGTCCTCTGCAAAGTGTTTTCTTCTTTGATTTACCAACTCTACCATCCTTTTAGCATAATCTTCAACAGTAAGATCCTTTCCAAGCACACTCTCCTTCAATTCTGCATTTGCTTCAAGCTTTGCTCTGATAGTGTCCCAATCTTCTTTAGTATAAGATTGAGCTTCAAACTGAACTTGAGCCTTCCTTTTATTTTGTTCCTCTGTTAATTCTTGCTCTTCAGCCATCCTTTGAGCTAGAAGTGAATCCAAATGAACTTGTTTGGCCACTTCTTCCTTTTCCAAAGCTTTTTCTAATGCATCTAACCTGATAGCTTCAGCAAGTCCTGCTTCTTCTTGAAGAATTTGTTCTTTTGTCTTTCTAGAAGCTTGAGTCTCTTCTTCTTCTGTCATAGGAGCCTTTCCTTCTTTTATCTCTGTCTGGAGAAGGTACTGAGACTCTTATGCTATCAGTAAGTAACTGGATCAATGCCAAGTATAAACTTCCAAACTGCCATATTAACTTCTTCAATACAGAACTAACTTTAATGTCAACAGTACTAACTTTTCAAACAGGCTTTAACATCTCAAAGTCCAAGACCAAACCAGCAAATTCTTTTGAACTCTTCCTTCTCTTGTATCTCTTTCCTTTGTCAACTGACTTGATCTTTTTGACTCTTGTTAAGATTGCAGCAGCTTCTAGAGTTGTAGGGCTTACGTCTTCAACTTGTTCCTCCCCTGAAGCATTGACAGTCTTTGAGGGAGTAATAAGCTCTTGTACCAAAGAAACTAGAGGATCTAAATCATGAGTCTTCCTCCCCTGAGCCTCTGTTTCTTCCTCCTCAGAATCAGACAAAAGAACCCTCTTGGTCTTTCTCTTCAAAGCAACCTCCAAAGACTTTACTCTTTCCACCAAAGTGAGGATAGCTTTCCCAAAGGTCTGTTTGGTTTCCTTGAGCTGCTTCTCCAAGTCGTCAATCCATGCCATTAACTGGGAAGTAGTAGCTTCTTGGCTAGGTGTAGATGGTTGTTGGTCAGTTGATGGTTGTTCAAAGGTATGCTCCATTGGTTCATGTAAAGGTGAAGGTGTAGGTGAGGGGGATGCAGTGGTAGTTTCAGCAATAGGTGTAGGTGGTGCAGGTTGAGATAGAGGTGGAATAGTTGTGGCTTCAGATGGTATAGGTTATGTGGTAGTGTGTTGGTGTACCGAGACTAGATGAGGGTTATGTGAGTGACAGATGGAGCTTCTTGTCCTGCACTTGGATTAGCAATAGACAACATAGCAGGCAACAAAGGTCTTGGTACCCCTCTAAAACCCCTTTTCATATTTCCAAAAATCTTTTTGGTCAAGGTCACAGCCAGATAAGGGTGTTTTGTTTTGCATGTTTGTATATCAAAATCATTTGAAAAACGAGGATACTACAAGAACTTTGTTTTACTTTTCAAGTTTGCCACCATGCCATCAAAAATTAGTTTTGAAAAATTATAAACTCTGCCAGTGGAAAGACAAATCAAGGCAGTAGCAATATTGCTACCAAATTGATCCCATCCACCACTTTTAGAGCTTATACAATGTAAAATATGGTGGACTAAGAATCTCCATTGGGGTGTGAAAAAGCTTTTCCAAAAGGTAAAAGATCCATCAGTAGGATACCCCATATGCCCCATCCCCTCAAAAATCTCATTGTTTGGCAACATGGTAATCCCTGAAGCATCTGCTAATTTAAGCTTATTTCTAATAGATGCCTCAGTGATTGTATACGCAATAGTATCAATAGTTGCGTGTAATTCTAGAGTCCCATTAGCAAGAGTTTTGGCAGTAGCAGTCTGCCAAAACTGTTTGATTAGGGAATCATGGATAGTAGGATTAGTAGTTAAAGCATACCTGAGGTTGGAACCTCTTAGAAAATCCACTATCTCTGCAAACCCTGCACTTTCATCAGTTTGCTCAAAAGATCCCATGTGATTATTGTTTGTCTCAGAATTTTAATAGAGCCCTAAGTTTAAAGATGCAATAAAGGTATGTGAGGGACTGAAAATTACTGGGTTTAGTTACGAGTGAGGTTCTAGATGCTGGTTAAAAAAATTGAATATATCCTTTGTAAAGATAAGGAAGATTTTTACTTTGATAAGAAGAGATAGAATAAAAAGAGAAGTATGAAAGAGAAATCAAACTTTATCTATATATAGCTTCTCTGTGAACGACAATAGCGCCGTAAAAATCTGTAACGGTAATATTTAAACAGTGTTTAAACAGCAAAGGTTAATTTTCCCGCAACCAGCACTAACTATAACCTACCAGAATTAACATTAACACTACCAGACTTAACTTTGGTCAACCAGAATTAAGTATGTTTCAACCTGAATTAACTCTATTTCAACCAGAATTAAGTATTTACTGAAGACTTACACAACAAAGACCTTATCACACCTTCTTTACATCTGCAAATCCATGCTATTCCTACAAGAATTAGTCTAAAACAAAGAAAAACATTCGGCAGGAGTATGTATAAATCAGAATTAACTGAACTAACTACCCGAATTAATACTACTAACTACCAAAATTAATACTACTTAAGCCAAAATTTAGTTAAACTAACTACCAGAATTATACAAACTATATAACTAAGCCTCCCCTTAAACGTAGCTATGAGTTTATCATACCAATACTAACCACTAAGAAATTAAACCGTGTTGGTCACATCAAAAGTTTAGTCCAATAGGTAGCTACATTTAAGTCTAGAGTGAATTTTCTCCCCAACTAATGAGCTTCTTCCTCAAAACAATTTCTTATTAAATGGGTGGCGTATCACGATGTCATGTACTTTGAATGATACACCGGGTTTCTTACACAATGTAAATTGTACTTTCATTATCAATGTGGATTGTATTCATGAAATTTGAAACCAAGTCCAGCAATTATATTGAACCCACAATACTTATCCACAGCAATTTGCAGCAGCTACATATTCAGCTTCATTGTTATAATAACCACTATGTCAGTTTCTTGCATTGCCCATTAGATAAGTCCTTTGTCCAAGAAATTGACCAACCACTTGTTTGTGGATTCCTTCAAGGTTTGACCCCCATAATCACTATCAGAGAAAGCTTTCCAGGTCAAAAGGTGATATCTCTATGATACCATAAGCCCAAATTTGGGTTTGCCCTTAATTTACTTAAAGATTCTCTTTCATCATTGAGATGTGTAAGTCTGGGAGTGACCTGAAAAAGAGAACAACACATACTGCAAACATTCTATCAGGCCTAAAGGCAGTTAAATACATATAGAACCATCAGGAATCTGTATAAGTGTACATCCCATCACAGCTTCCTCAACTTTCGTTAATGCAACTTTGGTCTCTATTGGGTTTATTGCAGTTTTCAACACTTACAAATTAAATTTCATTGAGTATCTCACTACCTACTTGTCCTAGAGATATGAATATTCCTTCTTTGTATATTTGACGTAACCTATTAAAATGTGAGTTCAACACCATAGAACTCATTGAAATCTGCTTTTCATCAAGGCTTCAAAACTCTCACACCAAGACTTTTTGGTAGATCCAAAATGATATCATCTACAGTACACTTGAACAGCATTGATATCCTCAATCTTGTCCCATTTAATAAATAAAGGTCCATGTCCAACGTACCCCTCTTGTATCCATGCTTTCTTTAGGAAGTAGATAGAGTAGCATACCAAGCTCTAGGAGCTTGATAGCATTCCATTACAAAGCTTTCACTACCTTATAAATCCATCTTAGGGTGATCAGGATCAACAAAGCCAGGAGGTTGTGAGACATAAACCTCTTCATCTATAGTGTCATATAGAAAGGCACTTTTTACATCCATTTGGTATACTATGAACCCCATAAATGAGGCAAAGGCTAAAAATAACCTGATAGCTTCTATTCTTGCCACATGAGCAAAAACCTCATCATAGTCAATACCTTCTTCCTGCATGTACCCTTGGGGGTTGGGGGGGGGGGGGGGGTGGGGGGGGGGGGGGGGGGGCCACCAATCTTGCCTTATTTCTGACAACCACTCCTCTTTCATCTCTTTTATTTCTGTAGACCCATTTTGTACCAATTACCTTCATTCCGTGAGGTAGATCTACAAGAACCCATACCTGTTGCAGCTTAAACTGTAACAACTCCTCTTGCATGGCTTGAACCCAACTGTCATCTTGTAGAGCTTCAGAAATCTTTTTAGGTTCCTCCTGAGATAGAAAACAGGCAAACAAACAATGCTGTTGATCTTTGTGATTGTTTCTTTGCTGCTTTTGAATATAGCTGAAAAGTGCATGAGCTCCTGATTTTTGGTGCACATTGCTTCTAGTTTGCACAGCTGACTTAGGATCACCAAGTATTTGACTTTTCGGGTGAATATTATGAATCCTAAGAGTAGGAGTAGGACTGACTTCGATTTCAGTAGGTAAGCTGTTGAAGTCAGTTATCACACCCTCTTCATCATAAGATACCTCATTAAAAATTCCTGTCTCAGACTTGTGAAAAATTTCGAGCTCTGACATAGGTGAATCATCAGGATCAAGCTTACCAGTATTAACTAGTTCACTACCAGAATTAACTGAAGGAGTATTGGTAGAGTTGTTTTCAGATACTGTCCCTAAATGCTTTAGAGTAATTTCTTCCAACTCTCTTCTAAAAGCTAGAATCTTAGGATTATCTTCTGAAGTGTCAGTAGAAGAAGCCTCTTTCTCTTGTTGAGGTTCTGTCGAGATCTCCTCTTTCTTTGAATGTGTAGAAGACTTCCTTGTTTCAACTTTTTCTTTAGTATTCTTTACAGCTGAAGGCACAACAATAAGCTCTGCATCCTCATCATTTTCCTTAGAAGCATTAGCATTTGGAGTTTGTGAAGTACCTACACTGTTAGTTACTTCCGAAGCATCTGCATATGGGTTAGCTTGATTCTCCAAAGATACAGGAATATAGTTCATAAAATCAGTAAGATAGTCAATATCAAATATCCATCTATATCCTACTCCTTTGACATTGGGTTTATCTTCAAGAAAATTGACATGCAGATTTACTTCTACTCTTTTTGTTACTAAATTATAAACCCTATAGGCTTTGCTATTTAGTGAGTAACCAACTAAGAAACCCTCATCAGATTTTCCATCAAACTTGCCAAGCACACTAAGAGTATCTAAAATTGTAACATGACACCCAAAAGGTCTTATGTAGTTAATAATTGGTTTGTGGCCAAACAAAAGCTCATAAGGAGTTTTGTTTTGAGGTTTAGTCACTCTTACCTGATTAAAGATATAGCAAGCAGTACTAACTGCTTCTGCCCAAAAAGTAGTTGGTAAAAGTGAGTCTACTAGCATAGTTCTAGCAGCCTCAATTAGGGTCCTGTTCATTCTTTCAGCAACTCCATTCTGCTGTGGAGTTCTGGCATTGCTATACTCTTGTTTTATTCCCTTGTTTCCACAAAATTCAAGCATATCTCTATTCTTAAATTCAGTGCCATTATCTGATCTAATGATTTTAACCCTATGATTAAGCTGGTTTTCAATCTGCCTAATGAAGTTCTGAAGAATGCCACTAGTTTCATCCTTAGAGGCCAAAAAGAATACCCAACTAAATCTGGTACAATCATCAGTAATTACAAGGCAATAACTTGCATGATTAATGCTTTTTACAGAAGTAGGTCCAAAAAGATCCATATGCAAGGTGTGTAATGGCTCAGTGATTAATCTTTCTAATTTAGCCTTGCAGGAGGCCCTGTGTTGCTTTCCTTTATGGCAAGCAACACATGTATGGTCATTTCTGAAAACCTTGGAAGGTAGACCTCTTACAAGGTTTCCCTTCACAAGTTTGTTTAGGTTTTTAAAATTGATATGACCTAACCTCCTGTGCCACATTTTAGATTCATCAGATGTGGCTTTAGCAATCAAACAGGCAAAACCTTTTGCAGGAGTAGGTGTCTTCATATCAAAACTGTACATATTGTGATGTCTAGGGACCTTTAGAAGTATCTGATTTTCATCAGGCATCTTAAAGTCAGAAGACACAACAAGACATTCAGTTTCAGTAAAAAGAACCTTGTGCTGCTTATCACATATTTGTGATATTGAGAAAAGGTTAAAATGCCCTAGTTCTTTTACAAAAGACACACTATCAAAATCTAAATTACCAACTCTTATTCTTCCTTTACCAGTTATGTAGCCTTTGCTACCTCCAAAGGTAACAGATCCCCCATTGAATTCTTCAAAATCCTCCAGTTGATCCTTGTTACCTGTCATGTGCCCTGAGCATCCACTATCAAATATACCTCTATCTACCATGTTCTTCAGTGGATGATCCTGCACATGAAAAAGAGAAATTAGTTTCTCTTAGGGACCCAGGCCTTTACAGGCTTGGGTCTGCCTTGTGGACCTTTTGTAATCACAGTTCTAATAAAAGTTGGTCCACCATTACAATTGGAGTTTGGTCTAGTGGGTCTCCAATTATAACCTGCTGAGGTCTTAACAGCAGATCCCCAATTTCCCTTTACAGCATGAGAATGAGACATTTGTGCTGTATTTTTTGCAAAGGGTCTTCTTACAGATGAATGTGATTTAGAAAAATGCCTTCTTTGATTAAATTGATTCACCTGTGGTCTTTTAGGACTAAAGCTGTTTGAGGTCCTAGTAGGTACTGGCTTAAAATAATTGTGTGACCATTTAAATCCTTAAAACGTCTTCCATAAATGTACGTATGTTGTTTATAAATCAATTAGCTATAAAAATATGCAAGACCATTTCTATTCCACAAATAGTCTCAAAATGTACGTATCCCAAGTTGATCCATATCCAAAAGTATGGTTTGTCACCTTATTCTAGTGTGTATTAAACCATGATTACTATTACTCTAGTCTGAAAACTGTGATGTAGAGTTGTATGTATGCACTTTATTCAAGGCACAGTAAGAGTGTACCCATCGTAGGTGTCCCCTACAAGAACACCCGGGTATTTATGAAAATAATATGTACCCATCATAAGTGTCCCTTCAAGAAACACCTAGGCATTAATGAAAATAACGTGTACCCATCATAGGTGTCCCCTCCAAGAACACCTGGGCATTTCTGAGGGGTGGAAAATATATCATTTGACACTGTAAGTAGCTCAGACTTGACTGGACCTGAGAACAGCGTCTGTATACTATGCGAAATCGTAGTGTTTCCTGCATGTTTGTTAACGATGTTTCTAGTTCTCTGTCATAATCATCTTACCCCCTTAGTAGCATAAAAAGCAAGCTAATGAATCCAATATTCTCGAACCATACCCGCGCCCGAGAGCTGTCGTCCAACAAATTCTCGACTTGCAGCTCGTCCTCCATCCTTTTTCTAACATTCCTCTCGCTCACCTCCAAGTGATTTACAGCTTCTTGCAACCTATGTAATCATAATCAATTAAAAGATAGTATGCGTTTTACGTACTCCTAAAATTAAAACCAAGTTGGTATATCTCGCCGGCGAGATATATAAATGAGTATGTAAACCAAACAGGTAATCAACCATGTAAATGCCTTTGTAAACATGTATGCAAACGAGTTGTAAATGAGCACGTAACGAGTTTAAATCGAACACGTAATTGAATTTGTAACAAGCATGTTCTCACCCCAAAGATATAAAACATTTATCCAAAACGAGTAAAAGTGGGGCTATGAAACTCACATTGATGATGAAGAACGATTGAGAGATAGGCATCTAATATGCACAACACGAACGGAAGACGAAGCGGCTCGATCAAGAAGATGCAGCTTAACTTATCAGCTAAGATCCACTAGCCTAGGATAATGTGTTTGGGTTTCCCGGTGAATTGTTATGTCAACGCGACGCGTTGATAAAGATTTAGATTTAACGTTGTAATGGTTTGGTGGTTGGTTAAATAAATAAATTGAAAATATACCCAAAGTGTGTAATATATATTCTATATATATTACATATGAAAAATAAACCATTGTATAACTCGTACCGCGAATTATATAATAAAGACAGACAACTCAAGGATTAATGTGAACTGTATAATACTTTGCAAGTATTATATAAAAAGTGAGTAAATAATTAAACACACGACGTTTGTAAAACTTTTACAATAGTTATGGTGTTACCTTCTAGCTGAAAATTATAAAATATAAAATAATATTTTATAAACTTATATTTCGTTTCCTCGACAGGTCGCGTCTAAAATGGTTATCTCAATGTAAAAGTATAGTTTTTCGTTCATTGGTCAGGGTTATTGTATAATACAAGTCAATGTATCTTTTAAAATATAACTTGGTCCCTTTTTATCCGTTTATAACACCATATGAGTTTTAGTAAAACGTTACTAAATATTGAAATATATATATATATATATATATATATATATATATATATATATATATATATATATATATATATTTCGTTATGACATTTTCGGTTATATAATGTTTTCCATATTCGCAAATTGGACGTTTTTTTAAGCAATATATATTGAAATCTTCATTTTTCAATATTTCAATGTCCGCGCTTCTAGTTAGAATAATATATGTTGCAAGTATTCACGTTTCCATTTTTCCAACTCCCGCGTTTTTCAGATATGACATATATATTCACGTTATTATATCTAAACTCACAAAATAATAAATATTGTATTTATTATAAACTATTAACCACCTTTTGTTCCGATTTTATAATTTAAAAATCTGTTATAAAATTTTATATTCATAAAATTTTAAGATATATTTATTGTTAATTAATTTTTTTTAACCAAAATCACACCCATTCGGTAAAATATGCTCACCAACACGCTCTTAGTGCGACACAGCTATAGCCCAAAACGCCCCTATTGCTGCCACTATACCAAACGCACCCTATTTTGTGCCCGCTATCCCAAACACCCCCTTATAATAACCTAAACCATACGCACCCTCTTTGGTTATTCTACGCAGCCAAACACCCCCCTTATAATAACCTAAACCATACGCACCCCCCAAATCTGTTGTCAACCCTAAAACCAACCACGCCTCTTGTGGTCTTACATGCTAAACCAAACGCCCCCTTGTAAAATTTACACAGCCAAACGCACCCTGTTTGGCTGTCCCGAAACAACAAACCAACCGCCCCTTGTGGGCTGATGTTAAACCCGCAACCAAGCGCACCCCATGGCTGTGTAACAGCCAAACGTTTGCCCTTGGTGTTCCTGCGTAAACCAAACGCACCCCTGATGGCGTTGATATAAACCCCAAACGCACCCTAATCTCTACAACAGCCCACAACGCACACCTAATGGCTGAGGACGAAATCCAAACGCACCTTTGGCGTTGAATCGAGCAAACAGACACGCCCTATGACGTGACTGACGAAACCAAACCCACCCTTCGTGGTTTTATAAAAACCACACGCACCTTATGGTGCTGCCATAAACCCACGCACCCTGATGGGTTTTATCAGTAAACCACACGCACCCGTTTTATGAGGTGATGGCGATGGTGGTGTTAAGATGAATATGGTAACTGAAGTGGTGGCGTCGGTGGATGTTATGGTGGGAGATGGTGACGGGTGGCAGCGTGTGGCGGTGGTGGCGAGTGGCGGAGAGTGGTTATGGGGATCGGGTAGATCCGGTCGTGAGGACCACTTTTGGTTTCGATCGGAAAAGCCCGCCGGAAAACTTTTCCGGCGGCGGCGGCGGCGGCCGGAGGTGGTGGCCGGATATTGAGGGAGAGAGAGGAGGGAGATGAATATATAAGTGTGTGTGTATAATAGAGATGGAAATGAAAATTTATTATATAAATTTTATATATATATAAAAGTTATAAATTGAAATGGGAAGTAGATATTAGTATAGGGTTTATTTTGTAAATATTTCACAGGGACCAAAAGTGTAACTTTTGTTAATTATTGATTCGGGACTCGTTTGAGGTACTTAACGGAGGAATTAAAATACGAAACTTGCGTCGTTGTTTTCCAAATAATTTTTCTGATAAAAATGAGTATTCGCTTGATAATATTTCATAAATATTTTATAACATTTAATAAAATATTTGTTATTCATTTTGTGAACCGGTTTCGCCTCGTCCGAAATAAAATAGATTTAAGCTCGAGTATTCGCGTTATCAACAACGCTTTTAATTAAAATGATGACTAATTTATTTAATACTTTTATTAAATAAATACTGATAATTAAAAACAAATTTAATTATTTTTGTGTGTCCGCGTTGTAGGTTGCTCGTTAAATGTTTGCGGTGCTGTTTTAGCCCTTTTTGGCTCGTTTCCAGGTTTCGGGCAAAACTGAAAAGTTGTCTGGAATATCATTTCACATCAAATTGTTTTAGAGTCCGAATCATGAAAACATGATTTTGTGGTTCGTTTTTGATAAATCAGCTATGAATTTATATATATCCTTTTTCGTTTTCGAATCAAATAAGTTAAAAATAACTTTCCCTTGGGAGATGTAATAATAAATATGATTTATTATTAAAAATTTAATCCTTGTTTAGCATCCCACTCATACTTAACTCTATCATTTTTTGTTTTTCGTAAATTTCTGCGAACGCTTTAGCCTAAACATTAAGGAACAAGCTAGAGCTCAACACGCTCGATCGGGTCAAAATTTATTCTTATTCTACCCAGCAGGAAAGTCAAAATTGTGACAAAACACTTATTTTATTTTATTTTGAAAAAAAAATAATTTTTTGTGGGAAAATAGGGTACGTGAGAACAACGGCTGCAAGCATAATCAAATCGATAGATCCCCCCATACTAGAATTAAACATTGTCCTCAATGTTTTAAGAAGAGTCTCTACGTAAATCCTAAGCCGTTTATTAAGTATGCTTAGATAAACGTTAGTCGATAAGATTAGGATATTGGATTTCCCCAGACTAATGGCAAGCAAAGGCTAGGAAGCTCGAGTGGACCGGGACAAAACACCGAACACGAGAGTCTTCAGAAAATTTTGGGTCAATCCTACAAAAAATCACAAGCATAAACAACAAGAAATGGAAGAGTACAAGCCTCCTTACATCACAATAGAAATAAGAAAGAAAATAGAAGGATAAGCATGGGGTGCCTCCCACGAAGCGCTTGTTTAGGGTCACTAAGCTTGACCCAATCCCCGAATTCATTTGTCCTTGGGGAAGGTTTGGAGATTCGGGACAACCAATTGTAGTACGTCCTCTCCAAAGTAGTGCTTAATTCGATGACCGTTCACCTTGAAATTTAGCCCGGAGTTTTGAGATAACTCAACGGTGCCATATGGAAAGACTTGGGTAATGGTGAACGGTCCGGACCAACGGGATTTTAATTTGCCTGAGAACATCTTCAATCGAGAGTTAAAGAGGAGGACTTGATCACCAACGTTGAAAACACGGTTTTTGATCTTTGAGTCATGGATCCTCTTTGTTTTCTCTTTATAGATCAAAGAGTTTTCATAGGCATGATCACGAAGTTCATTTAATTTATTGAGTTGAACTTTACGGTGATCACCCGCGGTCTCTAGATCAAAGTTTGCATGCTTTAAGGCCTAGTAGGCTTTGTGCTCGAGCTCGATCGGTAGATGACATGCCTTTTCGTACACGAGCTTGTATGGAGTGCACCCGATAGGTGTTTTGTAAGCTGTACGAAAGGCCCAAAGTGCATTTCATTAGTTTTTTTTTTTATTTTTTCACTTTTTTTTTTTTTTATCCGACCAAGAGGCACGTTTTCGCTTCGATCCTTTCAAGAATTGTTTCCAAACCACGATGGAATACCTCAACTGCCTCAATTGTTTGTGGGTGATACGCGGTGGAGAGACGGTGAGTGACTCCGTATTTAAGCATGACCTTTTCAAACTAGTCATTGCAAAAATAGGTTCCGCGATCACTTATGATAGCACGAAGGGCACCGAATCGGCGAAGAGAGATTTAAGAAATTTGCAAAACAACTCAGGCGTCATGGTGGGGGAGCGCTTTCGCTTCAACCCATTTTGACAAATAGTCAACCGCCACGAGTATGTATTTTGTCTCTCATGAAGACGGGAATGGCCCCATGAAATCTTCTACCCCATCGTCAAAGATTTTCGCAAACTTGGATGGAATTTTGAGGCATTTCATCACGTTGCGAAATTTTTCCTTGACGCTGACAAGTGTCACATCGGGTGACCAAGTCATGGGCATCTTTGTAAATCGTGGGCCAATAAAATCCTGAGTCAAAAACCTTTTTGGCGGTGTAGTTGGCACCGTAATGTCCCCCGGTGGGTCCACTATGGCAAGCTGTGACTCGCTATTTTGATTATTGTCCAACAACTTCCTTGGCCTGAGCAACAGACCGCTCAGTTCATTTGATCCGCACATATTTTGAACACAAGTTGGGTGTCATCCCAAAAAGTAGTGTTAACATCTTTGAAAAACTTGTTCTCTTGCTGGGAGACACCCTTTAAATAATGAAATTCCCTGATCGTAATTTGCCCATAATCGGTGTTTAAACCTACGTGGTACTTGAGTCAACGAGATAGTGATGTCACCTTTACCTAAGTGTCTCGAGACGGGGGAAAACTTTTCATTCACTCTTTGGGTCTCCGCTATTCTCGAGCACATTTTCATAAGGATTTTCTAATCGGGAAAGATGATCGGCCGCGAGGTTCTCGACTCCTTTTGTGTCCATTACGTTGAAATCAAACTCTTGAAGGAGGAGAACCCACCGGAGCAATCTCGCCTTGGAATACTTTATTGCAAAGAGATATTTTAGGGCGGAATGATCCGTATACACTATGCTCTGGTTCAAGATGAGGTAAGATCAGAATTTTTAGAAGGCATACACCACGGCTAACATTTATTTCTCCGTCGTGGTGTAATGCGATTCCGCCTCGTTCATTGTTTTAATAGCATAGTGTATAGGCCTAAAGTGTGTTCATTGCCGTTGCCAAAACTGCAACTATGGCAAAATAAAGTCGTTTTTTTTTAAAAAAAAAAACATCGCGCATAAGCTCAAAGGGTAGGTCCCAGTCTGGAGCAATCAAGATTGGAGCTTCAGTAAGCTTTTTCTTTAATGTTTGAAAAGTTTGGATACAATCATCAGAGAAAATGAACGGAGTATTCTTCTCAAGAAGATGAGTCATCGGTCGGAAAATTTTGGAAAAATCCTTAATGAAACCGTCGGTAGAATGGATGGACGAGGGAAACTCGAACACCCTTTTACGGTAAGTTTTTGGGATGAGGTAACCTTAGCAATTACACCCCTCGATTTTGGCTTTATCAACCTCTAAATCCCTTTGTTGGAAATCTTATGGCAAGGACAATTGCCTTCCTTTACAATAAAATGAATATTTTCCCAATTTAGACAAGATTGGTGTCTTCCCTCCTTTGATAAGCATTTGTCTACACGAGAGAGGCAATTTCGAATGATTCCCAAAAAGACTAAAAAGTCGTCCATGATGGGACATCCATCGTTTTTTTTCGATCATATCATGAAAGATACCATCATACTCCTCAGATATGTTCCCGGTGAGTTGCATAAACCGAAAGGCATGCGACGGTAGGCGAACATTCCGTAAGGACACGTGAATGTTATCTTTTCTTGATCATGAGGGTCGATGGGAATTTGAAAGTAACCCGAGAAACCATCGAGAAAGCAATAGTACTCGTTTCCCGTTAATCTCTCAAGCATTTGATCCATAAACGGTAGTGGAAAGTGGTCTTTACGGGTGGCTTCATTTAACTTTCGGTAGTCAATGCATACATGCCATCCCGTAACCAATCGAGTCGGAATCAATTCATTTTCATCATTTTCAACAACGGTAAAGCCACCTTTTTTCGATACGCAATGTACAGGGCTTACCCGAGGACTATCCGAGATCGGGTAAATTAATCCGGCATCAAGAAGTTTTTCAACCTCCTTTTTGATGACATCGTGGATCTTCGGATTCACCCATCTTTGGTGTTGAACCGCTGGTTAGTAGTCCTCTTCCATAAGAATCTTGTGAGTACAAAATTCTGGGTTAATACCCTTGATGTCGGAGAGTTTCCAAGCGATGGCTCGCTTGTGTGACTTCAAAACCTTTATGAGAGCGGCCTTTTCCTCGACACTCAAGTCTTTAGCAATTATGACGGGCAACTTGTTGTCACCTTCCAAAAATGCGTATTCGAGATGAGGAGGTAAGTCTTTGAGTTCGACTTTGGGAGGTTCATCAATTGAAGATTTATCAGTTTTAGCTTCACAAACTTTAAGTTCTTTTTGAATTTCAAGCAAATAGTTTCCTTGATTGGGAGGGGGTGATGGATCATCATTGAGAAATGATTCAAGAAGAAGAATATCCCCCTCCGGGTCATAGTAAGAGTCATCAACTTCCGGTGAAGTTAGATCATCTTCAAGAGCGAGGAAAGCATCGACCTCTTCAAGAAGAAAATCACTATCCCCGAAGGGAGTGAGAGTCGGAGAAGAGGTAGAGACGATCGGGTCATAGTAAGGAGTGGGATTGCCACTCGCGATCACATCGGAGAAACCGAGAACTTCTTGAGAATACTCCTCACAAGCCATTTCAATAACGTCGATTCGGTTCGCCGTCATTTCATCGTAATTAGAGGAGTATCTCGAAGTTTGATCAAGATTGAATGTTATGGCTTCTTTTCCAACACGAAGAGTTAATTCTCCTTCGTACACATCAATCAAAGCATGTCTGATCTTTAAGAAGGATCTCCCTAGAATTAGGGGTACTCGGGAATCGGCATCAAAGTCTACGACTACAAAGTCGGCCGGGAATTTGAACTTTCCTACTTTTAGGTAGACATCTTCGGCGATACCGATCGGTTTGGTAATCGAACGGTCTGCAAGTTCAAGAGTCATACAAGTAGGAGTGAGCTCAGGAAGAGAAAGCTTTTTCCACACGGATAATGGCATGAGATTTATGCTAGCGCCAAGATCGGCCAAAGCTAAGCACTCTTCCATTCCGGGAAGGAAATATCACACGTATTAGAAATTTGCCAGGGTCTCCAGTTTTCGGTAAACTTGTTGAGGGTATAACGCCAAACCAATGCTCATTCAAAGGAGTTCTAGCCATTTCACTTAATTTTTCTTTGTTTCTGATTAAGTCTTAAGATGTTGAGGCAAAATTTCTGGCAATAAGGAATCAAAGCATCCTCTAAGTTATTTCTGTTTTGACAACTCAAATCTTTAAAGATTTCGTAGAATTTCTCAATTTGGTCGTTAGCTTTTTCACGGCGCCTTTCATCATTACGTCTTAAAGGATACGGAATTGACGGTTTCAAGTTAGGCATCGGAACACTAACAGGAGCAACAGCGGGTTCAGAATTTGGAACTTGAACTTGGACAACCGGGAGGTTGGAGTTTTCGGTTACTTCCATTATTAGTAGGATAGCACGTTCCTTTGTCACTCGGGTTTACGTCACTCTTAGGAGGAGAAGTATAAGTAGTAGGAATCGTGGGTCCTTGATAAGCAACACCACTTCGGGTGGTAATACCCTGTAATGGTATTACTAGGGAGTGTCCCTGAACCTGAAGTAGAAGCCGATATTCGAATTCACAAACTTAGAAAGAAAAGCACTGTCCGTAAATTGGTCATTTGATTTGCAAAGAGAGAGGAGAGACCCGGCTCTTATTTTGGTACTCGGCCCTCTGTTCCTCTCATAACTGCATCATTAGCTTTGATGTAGCTTTCAAAATCGTTCTTTGTCACACCTTGTGTTTGCGGAGCCGGAGCTTGGTAAGGTGGAGCTTGGTGAACCGGGGGTTGATTAATCGGAGGTCGATAAATTTGGCCTTGATTGTAATTATTTCCTACGTTTTGGTTGTAACGATTTTGATTGTTTCCTTGGTTTTGTTAAACGGGAGGAAAACTGGGAGGTCGAATTTGATTAGCAATCGAGGCTCGATAACCGGTATTTCCTTGATTGAAATTCGTTGCTGATGCTTGGGTAACATATTCTTGAATGTTGTCACGATAAACGTTGCCATCGGTGGCGGGACAATTTCGGTAAGAATGAGTATCACCACAATTAACACAACTTTCCTCGACAGCTTTTACGGGAGCGGGAGCTGGGGTTTGGTTTTTCTTATCGTGAAGTAAAGCTTTCACCATATATTTCAGTTCGGCAACATCGGGAGAGATACCGGGGGTAGAAGAGCTCGAACTCACTTTTGCAACAACTGGTTTGTTACGTAAATTACGAACTTTGGATTTGCTTTCAATGATTCTTAGGCAATCACGGGCCATTTTATCCAAAAAGTAACCACCCGCGATGGAATTCAATGAATCTTGATCATTAGAGTTTAAAGCATTATAGAAAGTATCGAGTTGATGTACTCCGAAATCCATGATTGTGGGCGCTTGCTCGAAGAACGATCAATGAATCGGTCCCATGGCCTCGTAGGGAAAGTTTCATCAAATCGTGTAAAAATTCCTCATGATTCATTTAAGATTTGTTGTCTTGGAAGGATGGGAAAAAATTTGTTGATGAATTTCGAAACAAGATATCCCATGTGAGAATTCAATCGGAGGTTATTTTTCAAGCAAAGCCGGGCATGCACCCCGAGAGAAAAATGGGAAAAATAAAAAAAACATAAGCTTTACGACGTATCGGGACGTTCGGGAACTTCATCGATAGAACGTGATCTTGTTTGAAATACCGGAGGCCTGTTTCTTTGTGAGCATGGGGGTCTTCCTTGGTCATTGTTACGAAGAATTGTTTATTTTGACACGAGGGTAACCAAAACCGTGCTTAAGCTCAAAAGTTGTGCCGCGATGATTTTGGGCACAAATTGTGGGCATCCTCGTAACCTACGGATGGGTGCTTCGAGCAATTGAGCCATAGTACGAGTATCATCCATCGTAACTACGAGAGGAGCTTGATTTTCAATTGGTTCAACAAGATTGAATGGTTCAACAAAAGTCGGATTGACTTGTTGTTGTTGACGTGTTAGAATTACCCCGAGATGAGAGAACGATTTTGCGGTGCGCATGCACTAAAAATGTTAAAAAGAACATTTATACTATTTTTTTATTATTATTTTTTTTTTATTGTTTTTTTCAATAATGTATTCTACAACTATAGTTTAATAACGGACAATGTGATAAGACATTTAAACCTAATAATCAATCTCGCCTCTTCGGTACATCTCTTCAAAAGAAAAAGTCGCACAAGGAGTTGTTTAAACTTTAAAAGGTGAGCCGTACGTCGCCGAGAGACATCAAAGGTAAGTTTTTCGGTCCTTCTGGTTCGGGAACTTATTAATGGATAATACTTCAATTGAAAGTATTATTTGTTGGTGTTCTTTTACCAACTTGGTGAATTTTTTATATTTTTCTTTTTATGGACAATTTTTATATTTTTGATTTTTTTTTAGATTTTTGATTTGATTTTTTTTATATATTATATATACTAATAAAAGAAAAGAAAATTCTTTTGGTATTTTTTTTATTTATTGATATAGACAAAATAAAACTTCACACGGAAGGATCTTCAAACCCAAATTTTCAAACGGCCTTCAAAATCGTTAGACAATCTCCCGCAGTGGGTCGGGGGGTGATGCGTGGGGCGGCGGCGCCAAAAATTGATCGACTCTGTTCTACACCTTTTAAAAAATTTAAATATAATATAAATATAAGATATATTATAATATATAATATATAATATATAAAGAGTAGGAATCAAAAATCTCACAAAAATATAGTAATTCGGGAGTTCAATTCCCGGGTCGGTTATCCCCGATGAGATGCAATTGAAAGTCCGAGAGTCGTTTTGAGAATTGATGCTAGAATGGAACAAGATTGATATTGGTTTTCTAAAACTACGAGAAAATTAAGGCAAAAACTTAAAATCACTTAAGGGAAGACTAATTTTAACTAAAAATTGCAAAATCGGGAAAAAAACATAATTGGGGAATCTAAATGGACCTAAAAAACCCTAAATTATTTAAAATTAAGTCTCGATGATCTTTTTTGGTTTTTATAAGATTTAATTGAACTAAAAAAGCTAACGGAAAAAGAAGCACTAGACCAAAAAACGATATGTGATACAGGGCTTAAAAAAACATAAAAACGTGAACGATGAATCATTCCCGGTCATTTAAAATTGAAATTTTTGCAATTTTAACCCTATCGAAAAGCAAACCTATTTTTCCTAGGTTCTAAATGTTTTAAAGAAAATTTTCTAAAAAATGGATTATATTTTTTTGATTTTTTAATAAATTTTTATAAATTAAAAACAATTTTAAAGAAAATTAAATATAAAAAATACTAAATGTTTTATAAAAATTATGAAAAGTAGCTTGAATAGTGTAGAATATAAGAAAAATAAGCTTGTAAAAACAGCTTATCGAATAAGCTGATAAATAAGCCAAAACAGCTTATTGTACTAAAAAGCCTAAAACTACTATAAGAAATAAATTTTGCATTCTTAAACTGAAAAAGTCCCAAGGGCAAGTTGGTAGTGCATATGGTGTTTATAAAACGTTTGGTTAACAAGGATTAAATGTTTTTTAAACTCCATTTTTTTACAACTTTTAAAAGGGATTAAAAATAAGCACTTTTTACAAAGATAATTTTTTTTATAAACCTAAAATAAGTTCAGAAATAAGCTAAATAAGACAGAAATGCTTTAACTATACTAAACCACAAAAAAGCTAACTGTTTGGGCAATTTAAGCACTAATAAGCAAATGAAATCTTAAAATAAGCTAAGACAGATAAAAGGACATTATCTAAGAAGGTCTTTAGAGAACTAAATAAAGCTACTATAATAAGCTAACCAATGGCAGGGAGAAAACTCAAAAACTATAATCTTAAAAATTTTAAGCTAGAATGCAAATAAGCAAAATAAGCTCTAGACTAAAGGAAATAAGCTAAAGGAGACCTTATTACCAACAAATAAACTATATAATCTAGACTAACAATGCAATAAGAGATAAAGCTTAAATAAGCAAATGAGCTTTTTGGCCAAACTGTTAAGTATAGGAGCCATGGGGACGTTTTAGCCTAAAATAAGCTAGCAAAAGATCCTTATGGCTTGGTGGATATACCAATAAGAAGAAGGCCATAAAGTTACAATAAGCAACATGAAAAGCATTTTGAATTTCAGAAAGCTCTTAAAGCTTCATGAAAAGGCTATCTCCATGTCTCAAACTTAGATAAAATTTTTGATAAACTTTGCAATTTTAACACAAGCCACACTTTTGAGCCTTTAAAAATTAAGCTAAAAATAAACAAACAGATACTTATGAAAATTTTAAGTACAAACAGATTGAGTGAGACCTCAAAAGAACAATAATCAAACATTCAAAAAGGAATTTGAAATTCAAGATAAGCAACAATAAACAAATGAAAAAGCATTTTCTCAAACTTTTTTGAACACTTAGCAATTTATGACAGTTTTGGCAAAAACTCATAACAATAATGCAGGTTATTTACTATTGTTTCTAACCTGATTTAGCACATGTATAAACATAAAAACAACTCAAAAACACAATAAGCTAAAAACACAATCTAATAAGCAACTAAAATAAGCAACAACTTAACAGATTCAAACAATGAAACACTTAATAACCTTTATTGAGATTTAACACTTAAAAACTAAAACAAACTGACTTTTATAACTACTTTTAACTAACTCAAAAGCACAAGGCAAGTTTTCACCCATTTTGACCATTTGTGACCGGTTAAAAAAAACACCCCTTAAATGTATTATATATTTTTGCTTAATGAATTTGAGAATTAAGTATCAAATTGCAAATTACCAGATAATGATAAAGCTATATAAACAGACCTAATGAACAACTTTCAATAATCAAATAAGCCAGAATAATAAGCTACTCAACTATGCTAATATTTTTTGGTTTTTCACTGATTTTATGACAGATTTTAAGAAACTAAGATTTATACTATCTAATTAACTGAATAAGCATGAAACAAGTATAATAAGCACTACTAAGCAAATTTAAACAGAAATAAGCAAATATTAAGCTAATTTAAGCAGAATTTAAACTAGAGAGCATTATTAAGCTATAAAAGAGAGAAAAATGAACTCACGAGATGCCTTTGCACAAACAAGGCTTATAAATGCTCTTTTGAGTTATCAACAAGCTCCAGCTTATCCTAAGATAAGCTGGTATGGTCTTGGATGCCCTTCCATTACTGGATTCCCTTTTAAAAATAAGCTGAGGTATTTGATTTTGGATTTGAATAAGAAAAGTTCATTTAAGCTTAAAGAGCTTAAATGAGAGTGAAACTAGCTTATCAATTTATATGATTGCAAATTGAGCTTATTAGATTAGAAAGAGAGCTTTAAAACAATCCATCATTCTATTAAGTAAAAACTGAATCTAAGCATAAGGTAAATAAAACTGACTTTTATTGATTAAGATGAAAGGTTACAAAGTTTTTTAATTGAAATTACAATAGAAAAAGTTACAATAAGCTGAAAATGACTTAATAAGCTAATTAAACTAAAGCTACACTAAATATTACTCCTAGATATTGATAAAAAAGATGATTCCCATGTGAGTGAGGAGAAAGCTCTATTTATAGGAGATGGGGAAGCTTCTAGGTCTGAACACGCTCTTCCTTGATCTTTAAATCTTGGCCCTTCAATACTTGCAATCATTTGATGCTCTTTCTTATCCGTTGGATAAAAAATGTGATCACAAGGATTGCCAGCGTGGCATTCCTTGTGTCAGAGCCTTGTGCTTCTTTTGGCTTGTTTTTAGTGTAAATTTCCCATCAAGGTGTGTTTGTTTGCTTCCAACGTGTCATTCCCTTTGTGTAAATGGACCAATAGAAGCTCTCTTGTGACGTTTCCTTTTGTTAACATGTAGCATAGCACTCGAATCTTTGTTTCACGTAGACAATTGGGATTTACCCTTTGTTTTTGAAGCAGGGTAAAACGAGAACGATGATGAACAGTAAAAACTGAATTTCCCGCGCCTTTTTTTCCTTTTTATAGCTTAGTTTGACCCAGGGGTTTGGGTTGTTGACTTGGGCCCGAGTTTAAGGAATTGGGCCACAGGATTGGTTAAATGGTTTTATAATTATAAGAGATAACGACCGTTATCTCTTTTATAAAAAGAGGATAACGAGGTTGTTAGCAAGGTTTTAGGGGACTTTTGGGAAGTTGAGTTAAAATAAGGTATTTTGGTATTTTGAAGGTATTTTGGTCGTTTTGTGGTTGATCAAGGGTTGACTTTTGATGACGTTTTGCTAGAAACTTCTGGCTCGTTTGCACTCTATCGTTCCCGTGTCTGTGTTTGTCCGGTTTTGACCGTTTTCTTGTGATTTTTGCACTATGAGCACCTAACCGTTGTAGTAGTAGTATAGGCAAGACTCGAGGGTTGTTATCGTTCTCTAGGGGAATAGGTTAGGAAGGTTGATCATGGTCTAACAGAATTCTAGGAGTTGAGAGAAGATTATTTTTGTGTTTTTATATTTTATGAAAGCATGTAAATCTATAGTTTGAGAGGTTGGTTTGTTTGACTATTAACTAAACTAAATTTTAATCTACTGGTGATAACTTTATGATAATTAAATGTATTTACTTAATCATGCATTACTTATCAGATTGTTTCTCCAAATCCTGTTGCCTTGTCACACTTGTGATGATCTGTGTAAGTATTTCCTAGGTCATGAACGGATTACACGAACCCACCGTCTATTTAATATTTCATTAAGGCAATGCAC
Source organism: Tanacetum coccineum (assembly GCA_026074375.1). Taxonomy (NCBI): domain Eukaryota; kingdom Viridiplantae; phylum Streptophyta; class Magnoliopsida; order Asterales; family Asteraceae; genus Tanacetum; species Tanacetum coccineum. The sequence goes on along the minus strand of BQNB010019959.1, from coordinate 6,385 downwards.
AAGTAAGGTAGTATGAAGACTATTACAAGGCCCTAAGAGTATATTAAATGCTTGTGAAATATCTTAAGAGGGATCAACCATATAAGGGGGTAAGGTAGTATAAAGACTGTTACCCGATGGTATCCTTTCTACGCACTCGCGTTTCCCTAGATGTGTCCACAGCGATACAGACAAAAGCTTGTTTTCTAAAGCCTAACGCGCACATTCATCAACAAGAAGCAACAATAATAGAATCTACAATCCGACTTTCATGCAATCATAAGCAAATACAAAGGAGGGTTTAGCCTCGCATGTTATAATGAAAGCAAGAGGATAAATCAATCACACAACATATAGACATATTGAATGATTAAAAATAAATAACCTTACTTGAATTAAAACATGGATCCAAGGTAGTACAATAGGGTTTTGAGGCCTTAAAAATTACCTATAAAGCTGCTACAGAAGCTAGGGTTCGTCTCCATAAAGTTATACAAAGTTACACCCTTAAAACCCTAAAATCGATTTTATATTTATAGAGATATCGCGCTGACGGCACTCCTGACGCCGTCGCCACGTAGATGGTTCTAGATCAACTTTAAGTCGGCCACGTCCTGAAGCCATCGCTGAATCTCTGACACCGTTACCATGAATGTCATGACACAGGCTCTGAGTGAATAATTCTTTATGGTTCTTGGTGTAGAGTCGTAGTCTTGTCCGTTTCTTCTCCAAATGAGCCCAAGTCACGTGTATTTCCTCCAAATGTCATCCAAGTGCTAAAAACCTGAAAACAAACGATTAAGCACATAATCTGGGCATATTTGCATGATTAATTAGGGGGTTAAATGACTCTGAAATAGTGTATAAAATGACACCTCATCATATCTTTAGGAAAATAACCAGGAGGCAAAGACATATACACAGTTTCATTTAAATCACTATATAGGAAAACATTGTTAACATCCATTTGATACAAAGTCTAGCCATTTTGAACAGCAAGATTAATCAGACACCTTACAGTAACAATTTTAACCACATGAGAGAAGGTTTCATCAAAATCAATTCCCTTCCTGTGATTGAAACCTTTAGCCACTAGTCTATGGAAAAGTAGGAATTTAAGAGTTTTCAAAGCGAAGAACGAAGCAGCTCAATGGTCGTCAGGACATACAAACTAAGATGTTCGAGTGGAATAATAAAGAACCAAAAAGCATAATTCCCTTGGGAAAAATTGGGTTGTAGACCATCTCATTGTGGAAACTCCACTGGAATTGTGAATGTTGTTCTCCTAATTAGATTTCCTCCTTGGCGATGGTCATGTCTCTTTATCTTGTGAAGTGAGGCAGCTTTGATTCTTAGTTTTATAACCTTCAATTCTCATATTCTCATCGTTTAGTAGCTTTGTGTGGGGTCCTAGTGTTGTGTTTGTCTTTGTCTTTTTAAATATATATATATATATATATATATATATATATATATATATATATATATTAGTTTGAACAAACCAAATTCAAACCAACAACTAAAATACTGGCAAATCGAACAGCGTTACACCCCTAATCACCAACACCAATATAATAACTAAACCTTAACAATATGAACATATATTCATCAACCAATCAGATTTTAGCTATCTCGATAGGTTTATTTAATCCGGAAATAAAGAGTTCAACAAACAAACTAATTCAAATAACAACCACAAGTACGAATAAACAAACAAACTAATGGTCATACTTCCGACATACGATCGAGTTTACCGTTACCAAAATCTTTTTTTTCTTCAATCAAACCAAACTAATTCAATCCAAGCAAACAGTATTTTAGTTTCATAACTCACTGAGTCGACGGCAACATCTCTGATCTGATAAAACAAATAATTTCCAACAACTTTTTTTCTTTTTCATAGCTCTTGATACCATGTAAAAATCAAAGAGGGAAAATGAACAATATATTGATCAAATTCAATGAACAAATAAATTACAT